>DF357608.1:76031-86396 GCA_000787875.1 Solanum virginianum
ACCCCCTTTGGATCTTCCCATGATCATTGTGTACTTAACCCAAAAAAAAAACAAGCCAATAAACATAAAAAAAATAAAAAAGCACTGAAGCATAATACATAAAAATACATTCAAACTTAGCTTCAACCGGCAAGTAAGCACTCTTAATTTTGAGAGTGTGAGTGCACATTTAGACACATTAATTTTAATTTTAACTGACAGCTAAATACTTCAATTTATCATTGATGTATCTTGTGGACACCCGATTCTAACGTAACATAAATTTGGGAGGTTTTTAGAGTTCAGCTAATACAAGTTGAGATCTGTAGATGTACTTATTCAAAGTCCAAGTGTTTTGTTGAGTGTGTTTATATATATTATGTCACACGGAAAAAAATTGCCACGAACCTCAGATTTCAGGTAACTTGTATTGGCATAGGGCCACCACCATGTCCATGAGATGTAATGACTAAGAATAAAGATCTTCCAAAGACAAACCTCTCTTCCTCTCTTGAACACAATCTTTAGTCCTATCCTGTATGCTAAACAACACATTATGCCAAGTATTAATTCTGGAACGACCTTTTTTAGGCAACCCCACATTCATATCTGCCAAATCCTCTGGTGTAACACTTAGAATTTCCTCTGGTTCTGCCCCATCAAGTACCCACATCAAGCAAGAGCAAAACCCCTTTGTAATTTCTGAATCACTATCTACACTAAACTTCATAGAACCCCTATTATCCATCCTCACCTCTAACCATACCTGTGTTGTACACCCCCAGACTCGATTTTCTTGAACCCTAGCTGACTCACGTAATGGAGGGAGAATACTTGCATAGTGTAACAATCTTTTCACTCTATCAATTGGTTCTGATAAGGACCTAAATTCCAAAGTTAAACTATGAACCTTGTCAACAACACTTAACCTCTCCTCCAATTGTGTTTCTTCTGAGGAAAGGTCAAGTCTTTCATTTCTTGAACTTGATTTAGAGTAACACCCGCTTGCAGAATACTGCACAGAAGCAAAAAATATTGGATTATTACGACAAGATTGGGGATTTCGCTTGGTGGGTGTGGATGAAATCGTCAAGAAAGGAGGTGGAGAAGTGAAAAAGATTGGTTTTTTGGGACAGAATTGAGGATTTGACTTAGATAAAATTGTCAATGAGAATGGAAATGAGGGAATTTTGAGATTAGAAAAAGAGTGCATGTTTGGTAAAGAAAAAAGGGATGAAGAAAATTGGAGAGAAAAAAGGGTGAAGAATTGAAATTCAAGATTTATGAAAGTTAGAAGTTGTGGGGAATTAGTTGGTGGTCTTTTTCAAAGATAAAAATGAGAAGAAGATTCTTGAACTGCGGAAAATTATTTTAGACAGATAAAACCACAAGACAAAAAATCGCCAATGATAACGAAGAAGGGAAGTGGCTTTTTATTATAGTTTTATTGCCAAAGTAATACAAAAAGTAAATAAGCCGCCAAAACTGAAAATATTACTCCGTGCGTCTTATTTTATGTGAAATTATTTAATTTGTAAAATTTAAAACTTATATTTTATAAATATTTATATAATTAAAAATTATTTTATCAAAAATAAAAAAATTAAAATTAAATTATTTTTAATTTTAATAAAATAATAAATTTTTTTACACAAATTGAGAGAAAAAAAAGCTACATATAAAATAGGAGGAAGAGAGTAGTACTACTATATTTTTTGTGGGTCTCACAAATCTCATTCTTCTTTTAGTTTCAATTTCTTAAAACTTTTAAACTTCATTATTTTATTTTTTTAATAAACATATACTATTAGCAGTCTTTTATTATTAATATAAAATTTAAATCATGAATAAAAGTAAGAGTTAAATACAACTATGTACGTTATAAATATCGTGAAGTAAATTATGTTGAAAACTAATATTAGATCTATTATTATACTTTACACTTGAAATTAAGGAGTATCTTGAGTGAAATAATAGTGGCAATTAATATTTAATTAAGATTTAAAAGGTTAAAATAGTTAAAGTTTAAAATAATGTTTTATTCTTAAAATCTCAAATGATATTAACAAAATAAAAAATTTGCAAGACTATACAGTTTAAAAAGTTAAATTACAAAGTATGTCAATACTCAAAAATATTTACATTTTAAAGTTTTTTATTTATATTCATGTCATATTATCTTTTTAATTTTTTATTATTTTTTAAATAACAAAAAAGAAATTAATGTTAGAATAACCTCGTTGTCTGAAAAGTTTTTTAGTTATGATCTTTTTCTTCATTTTTATTTGTATATATTATGTGTAATGTGTACTAAGATATATTAAATTGCCTTAAGAATGGTGTTGACGGTAATGTGTCATGTTTATAAAAAAAAAAATTTAATTATTAAGTGAGATTTGATAACACCCCCTTTATTTTTTTACCTTCCCCAAGTCTGCTTGTATGAACTTCTTTTTCAGTTTTTTGATTAAAACATTTTGAATATTCCAAGAAGAAAAGAATGAGTCTTCCATTTTCTATCACCATTTTTTCCTTTATATCGATGGTTTATTACGTCTGAAAATTGATTTTTGTTGTCACTATTTGTGTATGTGTTAATTTTTTTGAGTTTTATTTTAATTTTTTATTTTTGTCCACTTCATCTCCATCTCGTGTATGATTTATCATGCCTGAAAATCTTTTTGACTTTTTAAATTTTTTTATTATACATTTTCATATATAAATATTTTTTTTTTTTTTTAGTCTCAAGGTGTTGCTTCTTTTAAAGATGAATATCGCCAAGGCACGAAGTCTTAGAGGGGCAAGAAAAAAATTTTAAAAAAAGCTCAAAAGTATGTAGTACTACTTTTCCGTCCCCCCACATGGTCCCCCGCTCCCCCTTTTTTTTTAAATCTTGACAAACACTATATTTCAGTGTTTATCTTAGTTGTACGTTTTTAAATTTTTAATATATATTTCTGTGAACAAATTTAATAGTCAAGTTGGTTAATTTGTTCTTTCTTTAAATTTTAAGTATTTTCTTATTGGTTATATTATTTGTTTTGTTAGTTTGTTGAATGTAGTAGTCAGTTGATGATAATTTCTTGTGTTATAATTGATAGCTTTTCAAGTATATTGTAGTTTTGGTGATTTTTTTGATTAAATTTGTACAATTAACACATTAATTTTTTATTTTATTTTTTTGTCTAAACTATGTTAAGAAGTTTGTTTACAGTTTGGTGATATTATTGGCTAAACTGTTTGATGATTTCAATATCACAGTTTCAACATTGAAAGTAGTATTCTTGGTGTTATAAGTTATTTAAATATTTGAAAATTGATTTTGACTTTTTATTGATTTCGATTTAAATTATGTCATTAAGATTGTTTTGTAATTTGTGATTTTGTTGGTTATTGGGTTTGATTTTTATTTTATTTGATTTAATTTATGCTAATAAGTTGGTTGCATAATTAACTTTTTTATTTTGTTGATTTTGTCTTTGTCTGAACTATGTTAAGATGTTTATTGGATTCATTTTGATTTAAATTATGTCATTAAGTTTGTTTGTAATTGGTGATATTGTTGGTTGAATATGCTGCATTAATTTTTTGATTTTTCATAGTATTTTTTTTTTTTTTGGTTTAATATGCTAACAAGTTCTCTGTAGTTGGTGATACTATTGGTTAACCTTTTTCTCTTTGAATTCTCTGCTTTCAACATTCAAAGTAGTAGTTTTTAGTATTATAGGTGAGATAAACCTTTGGTAATTGGTTTTGAGTATTGTTTTTTTAATTATTTTTTTGTTTGATTTATGTTACTAAATTTGTTCTTTAATTGGTGAACTTTTTTGGTTAAATATGCACAATTAACCAACAATGTTAAAAAGCTTGTTGTGCACAACTAACCATTTGTATATTTCTACGTATTTTACAGACCCGCATTTATTTCGTTTGAAGTATGGTGCATTATTTTGGGAATATGGAACAAGAAAGATAGAGGTTGATGCAGTTAGTGAAAGCAAAGTCACTGAAAAAGTTGTTAGCGAATTTTGGGGCTCCAAAAGTTATAAGAAAATACAATCTAGTCAGTGACAATGTGGTTCAGTCAAAGTTGATACCCTGAAGAAAAAATTAGACATTATGTTATCATATTGTAATTTCAAACATTTGTGTAAACAATGAATTTATGCTTTTTGTTAACACAGTTGTATTTTTTGGTCTGTTGGATGTGTAATTACTTATTGTTAAGATATTTACCTATTTAACTTAATGTTTGCTTTTTCCCGTCAGCATCTCTATTTTGTCCAGACTTTTGATTTAATTTTGAATGTAATTTTAGTTATATTATTGAATTTTGAAATAAGACAATGTTTTACTTGAATTTTATTTTTTAACGACTTTGACAACTTGTACTTATACAAACTAACTAACATAGTTTAAACCAAAATAAAATCAATTATCAATCTAAAATTTTGTTGTGCATATTTCACTAAAAAAATCACCTATTACAAACAAACATGTTAACATAGTTTAAACAAACAAATAAAAAAAAACTAACAAATCGCAAAAAATTAATTGTATATTTTTAAAATAAAATTTCACCATTTACAATGTGTACTCAAACAGACTTATAAATTATACCAAAATAAAATTAGAGCCAAAAAATTACATCATATATAACAGACTATAAATTACACTCTGCACATAACATTAAATGCAAACCTTTAATGTTCACATGCTCCAATTTATTTATTTTTTTGAACTTTTCCCACATATGTATACTTATATTAAAAAAATATTAATATTTGGTGGGAAATAAATTTTGTTGACATATTTATGTAATATATGCTTTTAAAATATATAGAGATATTTTTTTTACTTATAAAATTTAGTAAACTCTACCCTTCCAGAACCTTTGTTATTGTTGTAAAATTTGAACAATTTTTTTTCAAACTTCATTTGATATTTAGCAAGAAATTCAACTGTCCACTCAACACGTTAAAAAAAAAAAAAAAAAATCGTGAATTAAAACTTGATGAATGGACAAAATGACACTACAAAAAATTAACTTTGAATCCTCCAAGTATATCTTATTATGTTTTAGAAAAGTCTGTTTTTTTTTTTGGGAATTAATATGAACCAATAAAAAGAGAAACAAGTCTATATCGAGTCTGAGGAATTTTCTTTTGCTTCAAAACAAAACCAACTCTAACTTCCTCAATAGTCCCACAATTTGAAATTTCTAAGTAGATAGAGTATAATTTAAGGATACATGGATAAAACTATTTTTTTAAGAAAATAATTTTTAAAAAAAATAACAACAAAGGAATGATAAATAAATTAAAGATCAATAACAAATTAAACAATACATTAGATTTGAATCTTGAGTCTATATCATAGCTTTGGAAGAATGTAATCTGAAAAAAAAAAAAGTTCAAAAATAAAGAGATTTAATAGTTTAAACATGTGTGATGATAAAAAATTAGTGATTTGATCAAAAATTGCAGAGCCATCATTAGAAATGACTATGCGATTAGTTATGGTGAAACCCTAGGAAGCATTCTTTATCTAACTCACTCCTCATAAGACCCTGCTCAATTACAATATCCTCAATTACATAGCAGTCAACAAGAACTTGATCTCTTCCGTGATAGACGGACTTCTAAGCTTATATTATCCTCATCTTATTAGCTTATGATTCAAAATCGCTAGCCTTATACCTTTGTAATTAGATGGTACTTATTGACATAATATCAATCACTATGATTTCAACTCTAGATCCTTCTTGAGCTAGGTTGCTCTTTTATCAAATTTATTTCAAAGATGTAATAGTGCTATTTTTATTGGGCTGCTTTAACTGATCGTTGTTGTTACATGTCATTGTATCATTCGTCCATCTAGTTAAAACTATTTTACTTTACTCTCTCTCTCTCTCTATATATATATATATATGAGATAGAAAAAGAAATTTGTATTATAAGAATACCATATTATACTATTCGACGCAAAAAATATAGGTATCAACAAATTGAAATTAAGACTTTAATTATATAGCTCAAAAAATAAATTAAAGAACTCTGATATTAGATCAAAATATAGGTATCAACAAATTGAAATTAAGACTTTAATTATATAGCTCAAAAAATAAATTAAAGAACCCTGATATTAGATCAGAATACCATTTAAAAAATTATTAGTGATAATATTAGAAGAACTCAAATAAAAATGAAACAAATATGGAGAATTCATATAGCCAAAAGTATCTTTTTAGTTTGTAAGTAATGCTTAGGTTTTATGGGTTTTTTTTTAATGATTATTTTCTTTGTACTGTGTTAAAGGAAATGGTTCATAGAGGAACAAGCCAATCATTTAATCGATAAAGTAATAACAATTATTTCATGAGATATTTTTGTTTAATTATTCCATCGATCAAATGACCCCGTGGAAGAAAATATTTTCTTGAGAAGAATTTTTTTTAAAAAAAATAAGTTAGGTTCTAATTTATTTTCTCTTGTTTGGCTGATAAGTATAAAATATTTTTAATTATTTGGTTGGTAAATGAAAATATTTTTCAGAAATTATTTTTGTCTAGAGAATATAAAATATTTTTAGTAAAATAGTTTCTAACATGAAAATCAACCCCACTAATCAATTCGGGAATCAATCTTGACGCACGAAGTTTCAAATCTCAATTTGATTTATTTTAAAAAATAATATTTTATTTTTTGGGGGAGGGCATGGTGGAGCCGATAGGGGTTCCAGAATAAGTTTTATTTTTTTTTTCAAAAAATAAGTTTTATTTTTTTCGCGTGGGGGAAGGGGGGGCGGTGGGGGCTAGTAGAAGAGGGTCTGGGAAAATTTTCAAAATTTAAAATATTTCTCAAAAATAAATTTTAACTTTTTTTCTTGGGGTATAGGGGCTGGAAGGGGTTCGGGATAAGGGGTGGAATAAAAAAAAAATTTGAAATTTGAAATATATATTTCTTTAAAATAAATTTTTAATAAGTTTTTCATAGGGAGAAGGGGGTGGAGGTGAGGGTTGGGGGGGTGATACGTGGGTTAGGGTAACGTAAGGGGTCAAAAGTTATAAAAATTTAAAATATTTTTTAAAAATAATTTTAAATTGCATTTGTCTTTTCTGGATAGCATAGAAGGAGCATATCGTATTGCTTTGAGGGTCGAAGTTTTGTAGTGATGAGATTAAAAAAAATATTGCAATTTCAGATTAGAGAGTTTTGAAAAATATTTCTCTTGTTTAGTTTAAAGAAAATTAAGTTGATTGGAAAAATATTTTTTAAAATATTTAAATTAATTAAACATGAAAAATTTTAAAAATATTTTTTTTTCCTACCAACACATCCTAAATATAAAATATTGCCTGCCTGCCTGTAAGTAAAACCTCTTTTATCCCTCAAGTGAAATATACTAAACTTTCTTTTAAATACTGAGTTTGGTCAAGTAAAGCCATCTTTCCCGCTTTGAAAAAAATTGTTTAGAATATCGCAAATTTTGTGTTTCCCCTTTGATTCATCAAATCATATTCAACATATTTTGGTCCATTTGGATATTGTGGGGATTATGTCATTGCATACAATTTCTTGTGGACCTATGAATGAGATCCACAAATAAAATCGTAGAATATATTGCACTAATAATACAAATTAAAGTTCTTTCTTCATGCATCATCACATTCAGCCCCTTTAAATACCAAATCATTCAAAAGACATTGCTTATGTCATGAGTCAATTCATGAAGAATAGGGATAAAATTTATAAATGGTCGGCTTGAATAGTTTGAATTGTTAACCAATGAGCTATCAACTCAAGCATTATCATTATTAAAAAACTAAAATTTCCAACGAGTAATGAACTTTTACAGTATATTTGAACTTTTGTTTATGGTTCTGATCCTTTCGATGAATAAGGATCAATGAATAGTATAACTTTTTATATATTATCTTCTTCGATTAATTCGTGTATCTACTTCATAAAATTTTAAAGCCCTTCAAGAATATCCTAACTCTGTCACTATTTGTCATATACCATGCGACTATGGTAAAAAGAATGATAAGACATAAAGGATAGTAGTATTTCATTTCAGTAAAGGATCCAATATAAGTTGTTCAAAAGATGAATATACAAATGTGGACTTGATGTAGGACTTCCTTTGTTGCATTCAACATTATTTGCAGTTCAAAACAAACAATGCACATCCGTGAGCCTTTATTGACATAGATATTGAATCATTTATGGCTCCAAGATTTGTGCCACTCCACACTTCTCTGCCTGTGCACTTTGAACTTGTAGCCTGAATTGCCTTGGTTATGTCTGATATCTTTGCTGACATTTCTGTCACCTGGTTGTTCAAATTGAAGAAAGCCAAGTAGATCTCTCCTGAAAATGTATTGAACAGTATACTGATGTCTGATTCCCAACCAGTGTGCAAGTAGTTTTACATCATAAAGCTAAATAGAACCACAATGATATGTAACTATTCATAGCGAGTCTGATACCAGTATACTGAGAAATAGCCTGCTATCATAGGTTCAACTGCATAGATTATGTAAAAACTCTTTGTATCTATTTAACTATTCATAACAAGCCTGATATGGTTACCCAAGAACGAGTCTGCAAGTATAGGTATCACTGCTATTATTGGTTAAACTGCACAGATAATGTAATAACTCTCCATATTGTCTAAACCATTCATAGCAAGCCTGATATGGTAACCCCAGAACTAGCCTGATATTATTGGTTCAACTGCACAGAAATTATAACTTAAAAACCATCTAATAGATGATCTGCAAATAAGTGCAGCCACTGATGGTCACTACATATATTAACATTAGCAAGGTGCTGTAATACACATAGGGTTACAATGCACTCACCTAGCTGGCTTCCATTTTATAGGTTTTGGAATTGCTTAATGCTAAGGAACCACATACCATAGACCAAATTTCTAGCCAATTAGCTCGTATATACTAACGCACGATAATGGCTTCAAATTTGCTTACTCCCTCAGTGCTTATTATTTCTTATTGATCAAGACTAATCTCTGTTGATTCAACCTTAGATATTCTTTTAAGTTACAAACATAGCAGCTTGCTTGCATCTCCTTTTAACTTTAGGCTAATTATTGTACACTCCCATGGTTATATCCCTTTCATTCAGACTTGCAAAACTCAACAAAAAAGAACGTACGTATTTCACTATCATCCATTAAAGACATTGTCCTTTAGGTTAATAAGATCAGCCGTCTCTCGGAGAAATAAATTTTTTGTTAAGAGAAACCATACCTCTCCTTCCAGTTGCAAGCCAGGACCTAACTCCACCAGAAGAAACTGCATGAAAGAAGAAGAAAGTACATACTAGTAGATATCAATCTCTAAGTTGGACATAAATCAGTGCATTGTAGGCAAGTTCTCCAGATGGAAATAAAATGACCTTTGACAATTTTCATGATAGCACAAAGACCAGAATAACTGTTCATAAGGGTTCCATTGTAGTTCTCCCACATCTGTTAAGCAAAAATCAGTAGCAAATTTTAGATGAAACTGCAAGAGTCTCCATTTCTTGAAAGAATGCATAGAACTTCTTGTGCACGACTTGCTGCTGATAGAACAGTGAACGGGTCATACGTTTGAACATTTCAAGCTGAATTACCTGGTTGACATGTGATCTGCAACGTGAAAATGAACCTCTGCTCATCTCTTTAGCTGTAAGCTTTCTATATGAAGATGCACCAAAACAAAGTTCTGTTCTCTCTGTTACCAATAAGTGAAGTTTCCCGTGATTTTGGTGCTTATGTACCATCTCCCCTTCTCTGCATGAAGGACAACTTCATCATGAGCCAGGAAGATCAACAAATATAGCATAAACAAAAACACAGTCGAATTGGATATATCGGAGGAAGCTGAAGATATTTACGATGCTAAAAGTGCTTCTCTCTTGTTTAGGCAAAATGGTGCCTTGCGTTTTGAATTCTCTTCCCAGCACACTTGCTCTACATTATTGTCAAGGACTTTAGTAGACCAGCCATTTGCCTTTACATCTTTGCAGCTCCTTAGAGCCAAAACTCTAGTCTCCAACACATCTATTTTCTCTTTATCCGCGGTATGGTGAGTCAAGTCATGTTTTCCAGATGAACTTAAGGAGCCTGTCACATGATGAAACTGCATTTGAAAACATCAGCTTAGGATTGAATTGTATGCCTAAGTGAAGCCACAAGTTGAGTCACTTTAAATTTATTAACATGCCTCCATGTTGTTCGAGCTAAACCAGTTAATCTCCAACAGAGTAGGATTCGTAAGAAGACCGAGTGTAGCATCATCAAGCTTTCTCATATCTCCACCAAAGATAAGAGGGGACCTGGCCATGGACCATAGAGTCACCTGCCAGAAGATCGATC
>DF357608.1:91075-106218 GCA_000787875.1 Solanum virginianum
ATATATATATATATATATATATATATATATATATATATATATATATATATATATATATATTATTTAAGTAAATTTTATATATACAATTTATTTCTAATTTTTAAAAGAAAAAAGGGTAAAAAATATCCCTTAATTTTGTTTTATTGTTTCACTTTATCTCCGCCGTTAATAAACTTACCGAATTTGCCCCTAAATTGGACGGATTGCCCCAAATTATGTTCTGGAAAAATGGTCAAAAATACCCCTCAATTTTGTTTTATTATTTGACCTAATCA
The DNA here is from genome assembly GCA_000787875.1 of Solanum virginianum. Lineage (NCBI taxonomy): Eukaryota > Viridiplantae > Streptophyta > Magnoliopsida > Solanales > Solanaceae > Solanum > Solanum virginianum. The sequence goes on from DF357608.1 coordinate 91,351, forward strand.
TTGTCGTTAAATGAGTTTATTTTTGCCTCTACCGTTACAAAATTTATCACTCATGCCCCTACTTGGAATAAAATATCTGAATTAACCCAAAAATTAAAGAATGAAGAGATTTTTGTCAATATGATTTTCTATTTCATCAAGAATAAGTACTTTTTTTATTTTTTGTTATTAACTTGAAAAAGTAAGAAAAATCTTCAACTCTTCAATTGTTTCAATGGTTGTTGGTAGCTCCGCGATGGCCTAGACGCCATCCATCATGTTGTCACCCTCCTCTTTGCTCCAGATTTGACTGGATTTCTTACGATGCTTCAGAACGTCGTTGAAGCAACATCACAACTCCGACATTTTCGACAAAATCTATTAACGAATTATGTTTGTTGTATTACGGTCCTCCAAATCCACCGTATACGACAATGTAACTGACCATATTTTTATAAATTAGAGATGAGTTTGGAGGAGATAGATTTTGGGATTAATTTGGTATGAATTTATTGAATTTAGTGGGTCAAATTCGGGTTAAAAAAGAAAATCAGACCATTCTCACTTGAATTGGATAATTTTATTTAATTTGGGGCTTTTCATCCAATTGAAGGGCATGGGTGATAAGTTTTGTAACGACAGAGATAAAAATAAACTCATTTAACGACAAAGATTAGGTCAAACAATAAAATAAAATTGAGGGGTATTTTTGACTTTTTTTCCATATAAATATAATTTGGGGCAATCCATCCAATTTAGGGACAAATCTGGTGAGTTTGTTAACGGCAGGGGCATAAATAAACTTATTTTAACGGGAGGGGGGGATAAACTGAAACAATAAAATAAAATTGAGGGATATTTTTTTTTACCCTCTTTCCTTTTTAAAATATATAGTTTGGATAGATCACGTGAAAATTTTATAAAATAAGGACATTTGTAGTTCAAAACATAGACGACAAGGCTAGTTTTGATCTCAAAAATAGTTGAAAGATATATTTGAGCTATTTCGAATAGTTTGAGGGTAATTTTGACCCTTTTATTGCCACGTGGATATCTACGTGGACTACCATATGACAAAGATAACGGTGTAAGGGCATTTGTTGTCCCTTGGAATAACGGCAGGGATATTTTTGATCCCAAAATGTAACGAAGGGTATAAATGATCTATTTCGCATAGTTTAAAGTCAATTTTGACCCTTTTCTCTTTTTTACATAATGAATAAGTAAAGATGGATGGAGAAAGTATAATGTGAAACGATATTAAATTGTGAATATGCTCCTTCCATCATCATTAATTCAGGCTTATTTGAAATTGATGCTTAATTAAAATTATTCCACTAACTAACCTTACCAACATAAACAAACGAAACCCAAAGACATGCTAATTAATGAAAAATGCAAATTGCTAATTTTGAAGTAATAACTTATTGGTAATAGAGTTCGAGAGAAAAAGAAAAATACTACATATGGTTATTCTGAATTTTTTAATATCTTACTTTGCTAAAATTTTGAACATCTTCCCAAACTTACTCTTATTACCTCTGGACCATTTTACTTGTCTCGTTTTTAATTTACACGTCTCTTTAAAAAATTATGTATTTTGAAGCTAACTTTACTACTTCAATATCATACGCAACAATTCAAATTTGAGAAAACTTTACAAATTAACTAAAATTAGAAATGATATATTTAATACTTCATCAGTCTCATATTACTTGAATTTTTGAGGCTTTTTTCAAAGTTCAAAATATTTAAATTGTTCGATGTTTAAGGTAAATGTTATAAACTTTTTTCATATTTGCCCTTTTATTTATTGAACTTTTATATTTTCTAAGATATAAATTACACTATGTATTTATGATTTTACAAAGGGAAATAGTGGAAAGTATGGTGTAAATTTTATCTTTGAATGTTTTTCTTAATATGTGTGTATTACTTCACAAATTCAATTATTTTGAGACGAAAAGAGTATAATTTTATAACTTTACTACTTCAATATTGTTTTTTGCTATTGATGTATTTAACATAATTTTTTCATTAAAAGTGAACTTTGAATACAAATACTACATTTATTAGAGTATAATAATTATTCAACAATAACTTTTTTTTAAATTTTTTTTAGCATAAAGTACGCTCATTGATGTCTCAATCTTTCATAATCAGTTGGATCATGAAATCTCACAAGATCTTTTTTTATATATATAATAAAGAAAATTGTGCTACATAATCTTTTCTTCTTCACTGATTTCATTGTATCCATGTTTAATACTTGTATGATGTATACACATAATTATTTCTTTTATTGTTACAGACTTTTTTTTTCACTTGAATACATTTATATGATATTGCTATAAATAATTTATTCAAGTGATGAGTACATTCAAGTGATTGCTTGAAGTTTAATTCATAACAATTTTAAAATAGGTATTGAGCTTTTATTAGAATCACTTTACCTTACTATCACCATTATTTATTATTAGAAAAATTTCCTTTCGGTTACTATTTTTTTAAATTTTTTTTTAAGAACTTCTTAATTTTTAAATAGCTATTTAATAATTGTGATTCTTTTATTAGTGGATTTATGAAGTAGTTTTTTTAATTTTTTAATTTTTAAAATTAAATAGAAATGTAAACATTTAATTTTGTAGGCAAAACAAATTTTTACATTGTAATGGATAAATTTTTCATCAAGCTACAAACTCAAAAGATGTCTAATGAAAGTTTTTAACTTCGATATTGGATTTTTGAGCCGTTTATCTATTTTCTCGAATTTCATGATTTTGGTATTGTTGATCTTGAAAATTTATTGTGAATCATTATTTGAATAGGTTATGGTGGATTGTGGTGTTTCGGATGCTAATTGGAAGGGGAAGGATCAAGTGTTAGATTGATTTCTTTATTTTATCAAGACAAGTGAATTCCTAAACCTTATTGAGTTTATTAAACCTTGTATCGTTCCTTCTTTGTGTGTTGGAGAGTAATGAAGATATGAAAATAAGTTAATTATTCATGAAATGATAATAAGATGGGGTAATAAAATGACTATATGATAAAGTGTGATTACTTAACTCATGATTTAATATATGATTGATGATGTTGCTTTGAGTATTGTGAAACATTGATTAATGGTATTGATCTCTATGTTAAGATAATTGATTTATTATATGATCCCTGTTAATGAGAATTGTGAATTGCTAATATTGACTCAAATCTTGAGCAATATTAAATGCTAATGATTTGAAGTAATTATTGAGGCTTTATAAATATGATATTGATATAAGTGTTGTATAATCTTGATATTGTGATGAAATTGTTGAAGAATATTAGTGAAAACATTAAACCAGTGATAGTCTTGAACAATCATGATAAAGTGGTTATTGAGAAAGAAATGTATAAACAATGTGACATTACTATTGAATAACTCCATTAATGATGATTCTGTCATTAAAAGAATGATAAATTCTGATAGATTTGATCATTGAATATATGGATTGTGTGAACTATTTGCATACTGTCAAGATCCAATCCTAGGGCCTAGATGTGACACGACGAATGGGAACTCGAAGGGTCCCAAACACGCCTCTTCGCATATCAATCACACATTCTTGGTCGCGGAAGCAAAGTAAACAATAACAAGATATATAATAAAAAGGGAAGCGGGACTAAGGAAAATCTTGATATTCATAAACGCATTCAGAGTCAAGCTCATAACATAAGTACATCATAATATCCAACAACACCTTTAACATGGAACGGAGCAGGGGGCCAAGACACTTTCCGAGCTCACACTCATAATAACAAGTGTTCAACATAAAGAAGTCTCAAAATAACAAGAGTAATATAGATAGTATCCTCGGACTTGAGGACTCACCAAAGCCTATCTCCAAAGTATCAACTAGCCACGTAGAGGATGATCAAAAGGTGCTCTGATCCCTACATGGTAATATCATGTAAGCATAGAGTATGCGTTAGTACGTTTGAATGTACTAAGTATGCGGAATGCAATGCAACAAGACATAGACCAACATAGTAAAAAGCATAATCATAAGCAATAGATATATAATCTCAATATGGCATGCATGATCAATGCTCATAATAAAATATGCTTGTAGATCATTAATCTTGCACAATATATATGGCATATATGTGTGGGAGGGAGTTCCCTGGCTGTAACCAATAGATAGGGAGAGTCAAAGAATAGGCCTGTTGGAACTATATCAAGATTAGAATGACAAGGAATATCCGTATCCGTATATAATAAGTTGGGCTCTATCCTTCCCGCCCACCTCAAACATATCTGGAGGGAAGAATCCGAGGGTAGCCTGATGATTAAGGGACAGGGACACTGTCAACAGGGTATGGTTCTTTTTTATCACCCCGGATGACGCATACTGCTTTAAACAAAGCATAGTGAATAATATGCCAGACCGCCTAACCAGTTGAACCATTCTCTTATAGAACGGGTAAGCCGCAAAAGAGCTTATACTTAAAGCCGCTAATAAAAAACCGAATCCGAGTTCTAAGATTAGGATTCAACTTCTACTCTATCAACTGGTCAATCTAATCATGTGGAGGCCGCAATGGGAAAAAGCAAGACAATTCTGCAAAATTTTACAGCTCATCCAGGTTGGGGTGGAATTTTAGATGTGCAAGCAGAGAGTGGAACAAAGGCATCCCTATCAGGCGAAAGTGCCACTAATATTCTTCCTCAGCCGCAAGTGTCCATAACTCAAATTAGGTGACCTAACGGCCAAATACATTCCTTGAAAATTCTTCTTATAAAAGGCTTTTCCCTTTTCCAAAGAGAAGAAGCATGAGTAGTGAAGAAGTCTAGAGATTTTCGTTAGTTGTTGACCAACGGAAAGCATAAGATCAAAAAGGATGCACAAACGAAACTAGAAACAATGAATTTCTCAGGAGTAATATCAACTACCTAGACCGACCTGCTAAAAGAATTCCATAAACACCTAGCGAAGATACTCGGATTTCTTTTTGATCTCGTCTAGGTTAAAAGATTATCAACTACCTAGACCGACCTGCTAAAAGAATTCCATAAATGCCTAGCGAAGATACTGTACTAAATGACTGGATCAATCGTACTAGAACGTGCTGTAGGAGTAACCTATTACCTTCTGGGTGGAATTGCCACAACATGAGAATTCTTCTTAGCAAGAATTATTGTAGCCAACCTCAGCGAAAAAGTTGAAGTCATTTTTAGGAAAAGCTTCCTACTTGAGAAGGTTTTTACCAGGCATACTACTCATCGATTATTTTGCCCTTTGGGATTGAAACAACCTATTATGGGTTATCGCCTACATAACCTACCTCCCAGACTAAGGGAAGAAGGTCTCAGATCACTGTAGTTCGAGCCCTTTTGTTAAATCAGTTCCTGTACTTTGAATGAATTCAAGCTAGTAAAGTAGTTTGCTTGAAGGGGGCCCTCCTCACCTCTCCCACTTTCCCTTATCATAGAAAAAAAACTAACCAAAAGAGACCTTAACCAACATAGACCAAGTAGCTATACCTTGGAATCCAAGGCATGACACCTCCTCGGTAAGGTGGACGGGCATGACCCCTTCTCCCCCCTCCCCTGGCCAAGTGTGGTCTACTTGCCAAGGCAAACTAAACATGATAACATGACTAGATGGATCCACTAGTATAGCAAGGATAATAATCATAATCCTATGGTGGCACATAGTTAGAGACAAAAGACTTTATATAAGGACCCTTTGAGTCGAGCCCCCATTTTAAGCCTCAATCGGTGCTAAATCAAATCCCACGGAATACTTGAAATAATCTTAACTTATATAACTTGTAAGAAATATGGAAACATGACATGAGTAGCTCTTGAAATATGCTTAACCTCTAATTGTGAGCCTAAATTGAAACATGAGAGTAGATCATAATCATACACGAACCCTTGCTTTAACATGAATGACTCACAAGAGGTAAAAACCTTAAAATAAGGCTTAGCTTGTAACTTGTAAAATTAGAGACAATTTTCATGAATACAATACATACTTTAAAGCCCTTAATCATCATATAGTCATTTGACTTGTAAATCTTGAAATAGATTATCAATAACTTGAGTATTCTTGATTTGATATTTTATCAAACACATGGTGGCTTCACGATACTTGTTCAAAGTCATGCAATTCAAGAGTGAAATAAGATGAGAAAACTTAGTACAAATTAATGCACCAACATGTAGTAAAACCCTCATGTAGGGTACCTAGAAATCCATAATCAAAACTCATAATAGATCATAGTTTCATAGCTCAAAACATGCCTAATCTCAATAGACAAAGATCAACTCATAGTGTAAGATTAAAAGAGATACCCATGCATAATCAATAATACTATGATAAAACCCTAACATAATTCATGCTCATATTTCATAATAAGAGATACCTATAAGTAATACAACTTAAAATCATGCAATTTTCATAAAAAAAAGGAAGATTGGGCTCCATGGGTGAAAGGAACCAATGGATGAAACCCACATAAATATATATGGCATATATGTGTGGGAGGGAGTTCCCTGGCTGTAACCAATAGATAGGGAGAGTCAAAGAATAGGCCTGTTGGAACTATATCACAAACTTGGGTTTTATTGAGATGAACTTGAAGTGAAGGAATATTTTACACTGCTCTGTGCTCCTGGCATGGATGCTCTCTGGAATTCAGAAATTAGCAAAAAATATTTTTCGCTATGGGACCTCTAAAATCTGGGTTATACCTATTCCTACTCAATTTTCCCCCGATCAAGAATATGAAGTCAAATTTTTGATATCATACACGAATTTTGAGATATATAGAATTTATGATTATAGGCATTTCAAAGCACATTTCTGGGGTGTTTCACATACTCTCATGCCTATTTGAAAATGATTATTGTGTTGAAATAAAATATTAATTGAGTCCTACTGATGAAAATTTGATGAAAAATGATTCCATCTGGATCGAATATGATATTGAGAATGGGAGCCGAGTTCCTTACCAACTAGTGATGATTGTCGAGGTCTCATTCGATAGCTAAGGTCTCTTCTGACTGATGATGATTGCTGAGATCTTCTTTGACAGTCAAAGTCTCTTCTGGGGAGAGTATTTTTCTTGTGACTGTGGTCTCTTTCAATGAGTGTATTGATTGTCGAGGTCTTTTTTGGTGGCCAAGGTTTCTTTCGTACATGATCCATATGTGTCCATATAGGTTCCAGTCTGATTACTTGACATTGCATTGTATCATTTGCACTTTGTTATTTTTTATTTCATTTCATTTTATTATATTAATTTGGATACTTGTACATAATTGGATTTAATAGTTAAATCTGTACTTGTAAAATATTGGAACTAATCTATTTAATATTTTGTATACCTAAATTCAAATATGTAATATTAAGTTATAGTTATGCGGAATCGATTGGAATAGGAGGAGTATATGTATTCTTTATTTACTATCTCAGTTTAGATGTTCTTGTTGAGTACCGCGTTATTCGATACTCATCCTTGTGTGTTGGTTGTGTTTTGATTTCAATTGATGCTTCTCTCTTATGTTTTGTAAGGCCCCGTAGGTTAAAAGATTGGAATCAAGACGAGAAGTGCAAAAACGGTTCTGGTGCAGGAATGTACAAGCCCATGTATGACTTGTAGTCTATTTTATGAACTATACATAGACCTCATAAATATACTAATAACTTGGTGAAATTTTAGAGTCTGGTGTCACGCCCAAAGTCCCACTAAGGCGGACTGGCAGCCGGCGCCGACAAGGCTCGGGAGAACTAACCTGTAACTATGCGCTTTCTATGGATACTATAAAGGGTTTCCATATTCAACATTCTTTTAAGAAAGTAGATAGTAATAACAAGCCAAAAGAAAATGCATATGACTAGGCCGTTGGAGCCATAAAGTCTAAAGTACGAGACATAACCACACTTTAATTTACATAGTCTACAAAATCTCTAGTAAAGGTCGGGACAGGCCCCGCCTCATGACTAAAAATACAATACAAAAGTATAATCTCTAGACACACAAAGCCTCGAAGTAACCTGGAGCTTAGTAACAGCAGCTGGATATCCTGTACTCCTACTGGGGAGATCTACTAGCTCCTGCACCTGCAATATGAAATGCAGGTCCAATGTAAGGGACATTAGTACGAGATAATGTATTGAATATGTAAGGAAGAAAGTACTATATATGCAGTAAGAACTCAAATGAAATCATGCACTGGTGTGAGGATAAGAGACCACCTATAGTCATATTGTGTAGTCATGTCCTTTATGTCCTTTTTATTACTTTACCTTTCTTTACTATATAATTTGTACACAATATATAATATAAATGACCAGCTGATCAGTAGTAAATCATTATTGGGATCAACCTATGCTAGGCTTTCCTTTCACCCCTGGGATACTCTCCCATAATATGGGATCGACCCATGCTAGGTGATTCTTCCACCCCTGGGCTATCACCCATCAATAAGTAGCTTCACTTTATGTTTTGTTTACTTTTGAGATAATTCTTTTGGTGGTTATAATATTTGAGCTGTAGGACTATAGATATAACATGTGACATGTAAATAGTCATGAAAGACAACACCACAATGAAAAGAGTAGGTTACATAACTAATGAAATGTGTAGGAGATGAAATAACATATGAACTTTATCTAGAAAAAGAAAAGGAAACTCTTGTATTGGTATCCAAAGTATGTATGCAGATTTGACAATGGCTATGTATGGGAACATATGAACATGTTAAAGAGTGGAGATATAGTTATTAATTATGTCGGAGTTGGTAAGTGCCTTTATATGCCAAGGAAGGATCTAGATTTTATGCAAAATACGAAATCAAGTAGCCTTACATACCTCATTGTACCACCTCGCTATTACCTCGAAATAACCTTCCTTTCCTCCGAAATACTTATCTATAATAGAGTAGGTCATAAAACTAGTATTAGCAGCTAATAAACATGTCTTGATAGTCTAATCTCATAAAAAATAATGCACGGGCAGCAAACGTGTAATTATCAACCCACGCGTATTCTTTCAACCTTTCCACCTCTAATCATATTTCATAGTACAAATTCTCCTACACATGTCATATACAACTTATTTTAGCACCATAAAAGTCTTACAATAGCCCACAAAGCAAAACACATAACAATTCAACACAATACACAAGCAGGCAGCATAACATTACGTCCTTTCACTACATGTCGACGTCAACAATCCCAAAACTTGTTCCAACTTTAACCAAACTGTTCCCACCATAATTACACACAAAAACAGTCCAAAAATAGTTCTAAAGTATATGAAGAACATGAAACAACAATCTCCAATTATCAGTCCACAAGTTTCTACTAGGAGCACAATTACGATATCATACAACAACACATTTTTGCGAAAAGTAAAAATGGTGCAGCAACCTTGATACATCATTACAGAACTAAAACTCATTAAAATAACAACCTCCCTTCATAATCAAGCCAACCAAGAAGAGAAAAGTCTCCAAATAAACAAGAAAACTGTAAAACAATCTTTGAAACACACGTTGTACAAAAATTCCAGCACAAGTATAACCAGCCTATTCCTCTTATTTTTCATGAAAAACCATACTAAACACACAAGTAATTTTACATACCTTTATCTTCAAGGTGTAGGAATTCTCCAAGAACCCTAAAAGTTTCTTATGGCTGCCTTGCAAAGTTAAGAAAGAGTAGAGAGAAATGAAATAACCCCAAAAAGTGCCCGAAAATATGCGTCGAAAGTGCCTGGAATTATAATTTCTATACATCTTAAAATTCATGTGTGATATCAAAAATCTGACTTTGTATTCTTGATCAGGGGAAAAATTGAGTGGAAAATGGGTCTAAACCTAATTTTAGAGCAAATAAATCACAATTTAAAATTTTCAAAATGCAATTTCCATTAAGCTGTGCGCGCCCCTAGCGCCACGTGGCTGGGGCGTGCCATAGTGTTATTTTGTACAGTTTTTTTTTGTTCAGTTCAAGACTTTTGAGTCTTGGGCCTAAGTCTTCCCATGCGTGAATATACCTATACTTAGCCATATTTCACCTTCATATCATACAAGATATTTCCCACAACTGTCTCAAACACTTAGACAAATATTTTAACCTAAATTTCAAGTGCCATAACTAATCCGGATAGTAAAGATTTTACTCAAGCTTCATGTATCCATTTTCAATCTTCATCAAGGATTCTCCAAAGTCAAGGTATGTGTGTTTCAACAATTGGGTCCTTTCACCTATGGTGCCCAAGCTTCCTTTTTACCTAAATCTCATGTTTCTCATTATTGGGATCAACCTATGCTAGGCTTTCCTTTCACCCCTGGGATACTCTCCCATAATATGGGATCGACCCATGCTAGGTGATTCTTCCACCCCTGGGCTATCACCCATCAATAAATTTGACCATGAACTATATTGCCGTTTTATAAAAATGTGACTGTTTAAGCATGTCTTGAGCTATGAATTTATGATCCATTGTGGGATTTCACGAAGGGTTTTGATGTATGTTGCAAGAAGGTATTACCAAGTGTTAGTGGGTGGTTTTACATTAAGCTTTCTTACATGATTTTACACTTGAATTGCATAGTTTTACACTAGCATTGCACACCCACCAGGTGTTTGATGAAATGTTCAGTTAATATATCCTGAGTTGTCGAAGGCCGAATGCTTGGCATATGAGTTAAGTGACTTTATGATAATGAAAAGGTGTTATATATGACTTGATTTGATGAGAAGAATATATTGTGTTATAAGTTGACCATATCCAATTGAGGGGTGATGCCTCAATCACCTAGGATGGAGGTGGTAAGCCATCAATCAATTAAGGGGTTGGTACCTCAATCACCAAGGATGGAAGTGGTAAGCCATCAACCATTTGAGGGTTTGGTACCCCAATCACCTTGGATGAGGGTGGTAATCCATCAACAAATTAAGGGATTGGTACCTTAATCACCTAGGATGGGGGTGGTAAGCCATCAACCATTTGAGGGTTTGGTACCCCAATCACCTTGGATGAGGGTGGTAATCCATCAACAAATTAAGGGATTGGTACCTTAATCACCTAGGATGGGGGTGGTAAGCCATAAACTAATTGTGGGGTTAGTATCTCAATCACCTAGGATAGGGGTGGTAAGCCATCAACTAATTGTGGGGTTGGTACCTCAATCACCTAGGATAGGGGTGTTAAGCCATCAACCAATTGAGGGATTGGTACCTCAAGCACCTTGGATGGGGGTGGTAAGCCATCAACCAATTGAGGGGTTGGTACCTCAATTACTTCTAAGGGGTGGTCTACCTTTGGTTCCAAGTACTAAGTTGCTTGATCTATGATGATGGTCTATTCCTATACATGTAATATGTTCCATATATAAGCATGTTTATTTCAAGTATCATTTATGCATGTCATATTGTTATATGAACATCTATTGCTTAATTATGCATTTTGACTATGTTGCTTACCTATTGATGCATTGCATCCTACGTACTTAATACATTTAAATGTACTAAGGTATACTCTATGCCTACATGATATTACCATGTAGGAATCAGAGTGCCACTTGATCATCCTCCTCTTCCACGTGGCTAGTGTGATACCTCTCAAAGCAAGTTGGTGAGTCCTCAACTTCGAGGATATACTTCTCTTAATTTATGCTATGTATAGACTCTCTTTTCTTTATTGTATGCTTTAACTATAAGGGTGAGCTCGGTTGCTTGTCTTGGCCCCCACTAAGTTCTATGTTTAGAGGTGTTGTTGGATAACTTATGTAATGATGCTATGAGCCTTGACTCTCTTGAGACTTTATGATACTTTATAATATGAAAAATGTCCCTTAGCCCCATTGATCCCTTATTTACTACTCTCTTAGTACCACTTTATTGCTTTCGCAACCAAGAATGTGTAATGATATATTAAGAGGCTTAATTGGGGCCTCTTCGAGTTCCCCATGCGCTGTGTCACGTCTAGACCCTTAGGCTTGGCTCATGACAAACTTGGTATTGGAGCACTAGGTTTTTAATGGTCACCGAAAACCAACACATCGCACTGATTAAAGTCTTATTCATAGTTGTATTGTGCACCACAACTATGAGTAAGAGCCTATGAGACGTTTTAGGAAATGTTTACATTTTCTTACTCTATGTAGTGCTATAGAAGTTAAGATAAGGTTTCCCCCCTAATGATTGTTTTTTGATATGCTAGATCATACTTAACACAAGAGGAAGGTGAGCCCACACACTCGAGGAACAATCGGCTCATGGTGAGTTCCGGGATGCTCTTACTATGCTAGCTCAAGTTGTGACTAATCAAGTCAACCAAGGGGTCCAAATGCCTCATTCTCCTACTCTGGCATCTCGGGTGAGAGAATTTATGAGGATGAACTCACCGGAGTTCCATGGGTCAAAGGTGAATGAGGGTCCTCAAGAATTTATTGATGAGGTATACAAGGTGTTATCCATAATGGGTGTGAGATCGGAAGAAAAGGCAGAGTTGGTGGCTTACTAACTCAGGGAGTGGCCCAAATATGATTTACTCAATGGAAGGAGGAGAAGAGGAACAATAATGTGGTTCTATGAGAGGAGTTTAAGGTGGCTTTCCTCAATCGGTTCTTTCCTTTTGAGCTTAGGGAGGCGAAAATGGTAGAGTTCATGAATTTGAAGCAAGGATCTATGAGTGTAAGGGAGTATGCCCTCAAGTTTAACCTACTCTCTAAATATGCTCCACACTTGGTTGCCGACTCAAGGTCTAGAATGACTAAGTTCGTGATGGGTGTAGCTGATTTAGTGAGTGAGGAGTGTCAGTTCGCTATGTTGATTAGTGATATGGATTTGTCCTGCTTGATCACTTATGTCGAACAAATGGAGGGGAAAAACTTAAGGAAGAGAAGGGGTCAAGAGGCCAAAAAGGCCCATTTTAATGGTAAGTTCCAAAGTCACAAGGGTACCAATTTCACCAAAGCCAAGGGTCTTCTCATGCTCCTAGTAGGAGATTTGCCAATGACTACCTAAGGCCCCAAGAGGGTGGTAGTGTGATGCCTAGACTTGTGTATCCAAAGTATGGTATGGGTCATGGTGGCCCATATTTGAGGGATACCAATGCTTGTTTTGGTTATGGGGAAGTAGGTCACAAGATGATTGATTGTCCATGAAATTGTAACAAGGGTAAAGATGTTCATCGTCAAGGCGGGGTGCTAATGCAGTTCCTTTGAGTAGAGGAGGCCAACAAGGTGGTGCCCCAATGCATAATCGGTTTTATGCTTTACATGGGAGGCAAAGGGTTGATAAGATGCCTAATGTCATCACCAATATATTAAAAGTCTTTAATTTTGATATGTATGCATTAATAGACCCGGGTGCCACTCTTTCTTTGTTATTCCTCCTATTGTCAAAAAGTTTCATGTTGAGCTCGAATTATTGTATGAGTCTTATGAGGTATCTACTCATATTGTGCATCTATTGTTGCTAGAAAGGTTTATAAGAATTGTCCCATTTGCATCTTGCATAAAATATTGCCTTGTGATCTTATTGAGTTGGATATGGTTGATTTTGATGTCATTCTTGGGATGGATTGGTTGCATGCATTCTATGCCTCTATTGATTATAGAACCCGTAAGGTCAAATTCCAATTCCCAAATGAACCCGTCCTTGAGTGGGAGAGTCATAATGTGATGGTCAGGGGTAGGTTTATCTCTTGTATTAAAGCCCTAAAGTTGATCTCTAAGGGGTGTCTCTATCATCTAGTGAAGGTTAGGGATGTTAAGTCCAAAATCCTTCCTAAAGAATCAGTTCTGGTGGTTAATGAGTTCCGTGATGTCTTTCCTAATGGCCTTCCCGATGTTCCTCCCAAAAGGGAAATAGACTTTGGTATAGACCTCCTCTTCGGGTTCCCCATTCGCTGTGTCACGTCTAGACCCTAGTCTTGGGTCGTGACAAACTTGGTATTGGAGCACTAGGTTTTTAATGGCTAACCCATTCCTATTCCCCCTAACCGTATGTCCTCGGCGGAGTTAAAGAAGTTGAAGGACCAATTGAGAAATTTGTTGGAGAAGGGTTTTATTAGGCCTAACCAATCACCTTGGGGTGCACTGTATGAGCATTATAAATTAGTGATTATGTCTTTTGGGTTGACCAATGCACCGACTATCTTCATGGATCTTATGAATAGGGTCTTTAAACCCTACCTTGATTTGTTTGTGGTGGTTTGCATTGATGATATTTGGATATATTCTCATAGTGAGGAGGAGCTTGTGGCTCATTTGAGGGTAGTGCTACAAAGATTGGGAGAAAAGAAGTTGTATGCTAAATATGAGAAGTGTGAATTTTGGTTGAAAGAGGTTGGCTTTCTAGGTCATGTGGTGTCATGGGATGATATTAAGGTGGATCCTAAAAGACGGATGTGATTAGAAATTGGCCTAAACCATTGACCCCATCGAACATTAGAAGCTTCTTGGGCTTAACGGGTTACTACCGTAGGTTTGTGAATGGGTTCTCTTCCATTGCTTCTCCCACGACTAAGTTGACTTAATAGAAGGTTCAATTTGTGTGCACTGATAAGTGTGAAAAGAGTTTTTAAACCTTGAAAGATAAGCTTGTGTCCGCTCCTATTATGTCTCTACTGAAAGGGTGGAAAGGGTTTGTTGTGTATTGTGATGCCCCCCGGATTGCTTTGGGTTGTGTGTTGATACAAAATAGTAAGGTGATAGCCTATGCTTCTAGGCAACTCAAAGTGCAGGAAAAGAATTATCCTACTCATGATCTTGAATTGGCCGCCGTGGTTTTTACTTTAAAATTTTGGCGTCATTATTTGTATGGGGGTGCATGTTGATGTGTTCATCGATCATAGGAGTTTAAGGTGGCTTTCCTCAATCGG
>DF357608.1:106237-146273 GCA_000787875.1 Solanum virginianum
TAAGAGTCTCCAATATATGTTCACTCAAAAAGACATCAACTTGAGACAAAGAAGGTGGTTAGAACTTCTTAAGAATTATGATATGAGTGTGCATTATTATCCCGATAAGGCTAATGTGGTGGCAAATGCTTTGAGGAAGGTATCTATTAGTGGACTAGCTCATGTTGATGATAGGGCAAAGAGGTGGCTAGAGAGGTTCATCGGTTGGCTAGGTTGGGAGTTAGATCAAAAGAGATTGATATTGGTGGTATTGTGGTTGTTGATGGCTCAAAATCTTCCTTGGTTGATGAGGTAAAAGTAAAGCAAGATCTTGATCGCTCCTTGTTAGAATTAAAGGCCTTAGTGAGAGTAGGCAAGGTGGAGGTTTTCTCCCAAGGGGGAGATGGTACCCTTCAGTACCATGGTAGGTTGTGTGTTCCTTGTGTTGATGAGTTCAGAAAGAAGATTCTTAATGAGACTTATAATTCTTCCTATTCTATCTACCCCGGTTCTACAAAGACGTATAGGGATTTGAGGGATGTTTTTTGTGGGGAGGTATGAAGAAAGACATTGTCAAATTTGTATCTAGTTGTCATAGTTGGCGACAAGTCAAAGCCGAACACCAAAGGCTGGGTGGCCTAACCCAAGATATAGAGATTTCTACTTGGAAGTGGTTGGAAATCAACATTCATTTTGCGGTTGTGTTACCTAAGACTAGAAAGGGTTTTGATTCTATTTGGGTGGTGGTTGATAGAATGACAAAGTCGGCTTATTTCCTACTGATTAAGACTACTTATGGGGCCGAAGACTATGCTAAATTGTACATTCATGAGTTGGTAAGATTGCATAGGGTGCCTTTGTCTATCATATCGGATCGTGGTGCTCAATTCACTTCACATATTTGAAGATCCTTCCAAAGAGGCCTTGGAACTAAGGTAAAGCTTAGTTCGGCCTTTCACCCTCAAATGGATAGCTAAGCTAAAAGAACTATCCAAACTCTTGCGGATATGCTTAGGGCTTTTATTTTGGAGTTTAAGGGTAGTCTAGATGATCATCTTCCATTGATTGAGTTTGCTTATAATAATAGCTATCATTCTAGGTCTACTTGAAGGTGTCACCCATGAAGGGTGTGATTCATTTTGATAAGAAGGGTAAATTAAGTCCAAGATTTGTGGGTCCTTATAGGGTGATGAGGAGGATTGGTAAGCTGGCCTATGTGGTGGAGTTGCCTAGTGAAATAGACTAGGTTCATCCGGTGTTTCATCTATCCATGTTGAGGAAATGTGTGGGTAATCGAAATGCAATTATCCCATTGGATGTTGTGGGTATTGTTGAAGATAACTTGACTTATGAGGAGGTTCCAGTAGAGATCTTGGATAGACAAATGAAGAGGTTGAGGAATAAGGATGTTGCTTCCGTCAATGTCTTTTGGAGGAATCAACAAGTCGAAAGTGCTACATGGGAGACTGAAGTGGACATGCAAAAATGATATCCCTCTTCCATTCCACTCAATCCTAACATACTAATTCTAAGTGTTCTATGAGATTTCATGTCTCATGTATAAGACCTATATGTCATATGCATGCATTCATGTTTACATTAACAAAGTTCATGGTGATTTGAGCACTTATGTTAAGATTCTTGAAAAGGCTGTTTAAGTGTATTGTTGCATTCTTGTTGGGGCTGATTTCTTCATGATTACTCTTCTTATGTACGCTTCTTTGACATTCAGGGATGAATGTTCCTAAGGCAATGTTTGTGTAGACCAATAAGTGTGAAAAGAGTTTCCAAACTATGAAAGATAAGCTTGCCTCCGCTCCTATCTTGTCTCTACTGGAAGGGACCCGAAAAGTACCTGAAAATGTGTCTCAGAAGTGCCCGAAATCATAATTTCCATATATCTCAAAATCCATGCGTGATATCAAAAATCTGACTTCATATTCTTTATCAGGGGGCAAAATCGAGTGGGAAATGGGTCTAACCCCAATTTTAGAGAAAATGAGTCACAATTTCAAATTTCCAAAATTTAATTTCCAGTGAGCTGTTCGCACCCATAGCGCGTCGCAGCTGGGGCACGCCACAATGTTATTTTATGTAGTTTTTTTAAGTTTGGTCCAAGTCTTTTGAGTCTTGGGCCTAAGTCTTCCCGTGCATGAAAATACTTATACTTAGCCATATTTCACCTTATATCATACAAGACATTTCCCACAACTCTCTCAAACTCTTAGAAAAATATTTCACCCTAAATTTCAAGTGCCATAACTCATTTGGATCTTAAGGATTTCACTCAAGCTTCAAGTCTCTATTTTCAATCTTTATCAAGGATTCTCCAAAGTCAAGGTATGCGGGTTTCAACCATTGATTCCTTTCAACCATAGTGCCCAAACTTCTTTTATACCTAAATCTTATGTTTCTAAGTTAATTTACTTATGGGTCTTACTTGCTATGAATTTGACCATGAACTATGTTAGGGTTTTGTTAAAGTGTGACTGTTTAAGCATATTTTGAGCTATAAATCTATGATCTATTATGAATTTTGATGAAGGGTTTTGATGTATGTTGCAAGAGGGTATTACCAAGTGTTAGTGGGTAATTTTACATTAAACTTTCTTGCATGATTTCACTCTTGAATTACATGGTTTTACACTAGCATTGCACACCTACCAAGTATTTGTTAAAATGTCTTGTTAATATATCTTGAGTTGTCGAAGGCTAAATGCTTGACATATGAGTTAAGTGACTTTATGATGCTGAAAGGGTGTTACATATGAGTTGATTTCATGAGAATTATCTATTGTGTAATAAGTTAACTATAAGCAATTGAGGGGTGATGCCTCAATCACCTAGGATGGAGGTGGTAAGCCATCAACCAATTAAGGGTTGGTACCTCAATCACCTAGGATGGGGGTGGTAAGCCATCAACTAATTGAGGGGTTGGTACCTCAATCACCTTGGATGGGGAGCGGTAAGCCATCAACCAATTAAGGGGTTGGTACCTAATCACCTAGGATTGGGGTGGTAAGCCATCAACCAATTTGGGGTTGGTACCTCAATCACCTTGGATGGGGGTAGTAAGCCACCAACCAATTGAGGGGTTGGTACCTCAATTACTTCTAAGGGGTGGTCTACCTTAGATTTTAAGTACTAAGTTGCTTGGTCTATGATGATGGTCTATTCCTATACATGTAATATGTTCCATATACAAGCATGTTCACTTCAAGTATCAATAATACATGCCATATTATTATATGAACATCTATTGATTAATTATGCACTTTGACTATGTTGCTTATCTATTATTGCATTGCATCCTACATACTTAGTATATTCAAATGTACTAACACATACTCTATGCCTACATGATGTTACCATGTAAAAACCAGAGCCACTTGATCATTCTCCTTCTCCACGTGGCTAGTGTGATACCTTTCACAGCAAGTTGGTGAGTCCTCAACTTCGAGGACATACTTCTCTTGATTTATGCTATGTATAGACTCTCTTTTCTTTATTATATGTTTTGACTATGAGGGTGAGCCCAGTTGCTTGTCTTGGCCCCCGCTAAGTTCTATGTTTAGAGGTGTTGTTGAACAAGTTATGTTATGATGCTATGAACCTTGACTCTCTTAGACTTTATGATATTTTATGATATGAAGGATGTCCCTTAGCCCCATGTTCCCTTATTTCTTCTCTTTTATTGTTACTTTATTGCTTCTGTGACCAAAGATGTGTAATAATATGTTAAGAGGCTTGATTGGGGTCCCTTCAGGTTCCCCATTCGCTGTGTCACGTCTAGGCCCTAGGCTTGGGTCATGACAAGAAAACTTTGTGAATGCTGAAATTTTTCCAAGTTAAAATGACTTAAAGGTACTGCTTGTAATCCCTTTTAAAGGGACAAATTTTTGGCGACTTTCTCTTGACTTTTAGGCCTTAGTTTATCAAGGTAGTGATACAACAACTCGGCCTTTCCACTTAGGCCTAAATGGGTTTCAATTTGATGGGCCTTGGCTGCCCACTTTTCCCTTTTTCCTTCACTTAGTTTTGGCCCAAATCATCAAGTGAATTGTGAATGTAATTAGGCCCTTATATTATTCATCTTGGGCTATAAATATTATCCATTTATGATGCTAAAACACGGGCTAAGGTTACACCACTAACATGGACTTTATTCATTATCGTATTGGATGGATTCAGTGTCGGGCCTCGTCTCCATCTATCTAGCCCATTTTATCTATGCACATTGGTGACTGACCTGCTAGCTTCCTAAGTCCTACAAGAACCTCATTTCTTTCACTTTGTTTAAGGCCACTATCTTCTCAATTTGACTTAAAAATTATATACAGTCACTCGTATTAAGCATTGACATACACATAGCCTTCTAAGCTGAAGTTCAAACACTTTTAAAAATGGGTGCTGATTTGACCAAGACCTATCATCTTCCATTTGCATAGGACTAGTACATGTAAGATGTGGGGTGTTACACCTGGGGAGTCAAAGTACAAAAGGTATCCATGACCTGTAGAAGGAACTATGAATTGTAGACAGAGGGTCATGGAATGGAGGATACAAAAACAAGTTTCTAAAGTTTGAAAAGTGTGACCAGATGAAAAGGGTTTACTGAATGTAATCCATTTTATGAGTCATCAATGGAGTTCGTGGTTTGGAGTTTAGAGACCTGGTTCAGGGTTCAGGTGTAACCAAATGAAACCCCCTACCTACGACCTATAAATTAATCTACAGCCTGTAGATAGAGTCCATAGGTGGGCCTTGATAATTTTAATAAAGGACAACTTTGACATTCTTTGCTACGCTGTTTTATGCCCATTTTCTCCCATATTAGATCCATTCCTCCCCTAATACTCTTGTTCACTCTCTGCTCTAGTTCCCCAAATATTTTTATTAGGCAATTCTCCTCTTCAAGGTTTAAATGAGGCAAGCTACAATTTTCAAGTTTCTTTCCCAAATCTCAAGGTTTTCTTTAGGTCTTCTAATTATGGTATGTGTGTTTGATTTATGGATTCCTTTCATCTATAAAGCTTAAGTATGTTTCCTATTCTATTAGTTTTTAAATTATAAGTACATGATGAGTTGCAAGAAATCTCTTTAGATGATGATATTATGATGTATTTCAGTTATATGAGCTATGTAAAATGCAGTGTTATGAAATTCTATAAAGTTGATGGTTTTAGAAGATGAATTTCATGATTCCCTGTCTAGGATTTTGGATATTATAGTGGGTTATTTTATGAATGTTTTGAACTAGTGATCTTTATGATATTTAAGCATGACTTCTCTTGCATTATAAGATTTGAAAGCTTCCATGCATCAAAACATCATGTCTTATGCTATGATTAATGAAGTATGATACGAATGATAAGGGCCTTCAAGAATGCTATAAACGTTTATGAATTTTATGAAAGTTAGAAAGTATTTTATGAAGTCCTTTTTATGATGTCATTAGAGATGCTGAAAGGATAGTTTTCACCAAAGATGGACCCTCTTGTGAAAGGACAATTCTCACATAAAGAGATTCTCAAGTTAAATGAGTTACTCCTAAAATGATGATGTTATGTTTTCATGTTTAAGAATATATGACTATGAATATATTCTAAAGTATTTCGTGTGACTTGACTTAATGGGACTTGAGGTCGGATTGAGTATGGGAATCTTAGTAGAAACCTTATATCTTATTAACTATGTACCATCATAGAAGCCTTTATAGGCTATGCCTAGTGAATCCACAATAGCAAAGTTAAAATTAAAGATGTGCATGCATAAGTTGACAGAAATCTAGCAGGCAAATAGACTCCTCATGCCAATGTAGAGGGTTAAGTTAGATTCTATCTGGTTGCCCGCATGGTCTTAAGTGTCGGTTACTATCTATTCCCACATAGATAACTATGTGATGATTATGTTACTTCAAATCATATTTTAAATGATACATTTGTAATAGCATCTAATTCTTTTTTACCTAATATAGAGTAGATACACAGAGGATTCTAAGAAAAACTGCAGAAGAAGATTTACGAGGACCATTTATGACTCATAGACAGGTCTACGACTCGTGGAATAGGTCTCGTAAAATCCTAGATAGCTTGGTGAAATTCTCTAAGTCTGAGGCCTACAAACGAAATGATATATGACTCGTAAAGTATTTTATGGCTCATAGATGAGGTTTTATGACAAATTCCAATAACTCTAAATTCAGAACCCTTTATTCATGATAGGTAGTTTATGACTCATAGAATAGTTTACGACTCGTAGGAGAGGTCTCGTGACAATTTCTAGTAACTCAGATTTTTAGATCGCTCATTCACGAGAGGCTCTCTACGACCCATAGAATGCTCTACGACGCGTAGATGGGGTTTCATAGACTCAGGCGACAAGTTTTAAGAAGGGTAATTTTGTCTATTCCTACCTTTTTAAATTTAACCCTTGGACATTTTGGACTTAATTTAAGTCTTGAATGAGACCCTAAACGTATTTTCCACCATTCATCACACTTAAGGCTTTCTTGAGAGCACCAAAGGAGGGAGAAGAGCAAGAGTTCTTGGTTCTGGCATGGGGTCCATCGAAGTTTAATTGCTTCTTCCATCCCTAGGTATGTAAGACTTACCAAAGTGTGGACTACCTTCTTCCACACGCTCCTTCATCTTCTTAAGTCAAGATTTGGAAAAAAGGGTTGAGATTTGGAAAATTCTATTATTCAAATACTAAAATTCTTATGTTATTATGAATTCTTATGATAAGGTATGAGGTATTTATTGCATTACATAATTTCTATATATGAAACTGTGGTAAAGTTTTGTACTTGATAGCATGAGCCCTAAATCACATGATTTTATGAAATTTTATGCATGTCACTGAGTTGAGGTTGAGTTTGAGTATGTGAGTTGAGTAACTTGAGTATGATTTAGTATGAGAAGCATGTTAGATTGAGTCACATACATTACTATATATGATTACCTTGCTAGCATTACATGATGAGTCAAATTGAGTTAGCCTAAATGATCATTGGAGTTTGAGTTAAATTTGATATTTTGTGTTGATTGAATGGGTTGATGAGTAACTAAGATGAGTTGAGATGAGATAACCCATGAGGTTGAGTTTTAAGTTGATTGACTGAGCATCAAGGATTGAGTTGATTGATGAATTGATTAATGAGTTGAATATGTTTTACTCTTGGGAGGAGTATGAATTATGGAGCTGGGAGCGAGTAATTATCTACTTTAAGCCACAGAACTATGTTGCCAGTGTAGGGTAGTCGTATAGCCTGTTCTGGCAAATCTTGTCCCAAAAGTGGATATTTACTATGAATCCAAGATAGAGTTGATCGTCCTTTACTATGACACATTTAGGATGGGCGTGGTAACGACATCACCTTTGTTCTACATCATCAAACTAAAGGTGATGGAATTGGATGTTAGTTAAGAGAAACTCCTAAGCACATTGATTAAGCATAATATTTTAAACTGAGTCTTATTTACTGACTATGTTTTAAAAAGCATGATTTACTTCAAACTTACATATACTGAGGTAAGCATGAGTTATTGGGTCGAGATGAGTTAGTTTGCTTTCTTTTCTTGAGCTATTTTACATTCTAATATATCAGTATATTCCATATACTAACATCCATTTGGGCCTGCATCATTTTATGATGCAGATACATGTGAGCTTGTTACTTATCAGCTCAAGGATGTGGCTAATGTTTGGTAGAATCAGTGGGAAGAGAGTCAAGGTAAGGACACTGAGCCCACTACTTGGGATGAGTTCGAGAGCCCCTTTCTCGATCACTTCTTTCCTTAGGAGTTGAGAGAGGCAAACGTTAAAAAGTTCATGAATCTGAAACAAGAGGGGCTAACTGTTAAAGAGTACAACCTGAAATTCTTCTAGTTGTCTAGGTATGCTCCAGAGATGGTCCAGGATATCAGAGCAAGGATAATGAAATTCACATCTGGGTTGGGTAGACATCTGAAGAGGAAGTTCAAGGCAGCATTGCTGATCCCAGGTATGGATATTTCTAGAATGATGGTTTACGCCTAACAAACTATGGACGATAAGAAGAAGGACATATAGGAATATTTGAGTAAGAAGGCCAAGTCAGCAAGGCCTGAGCCCAATCAGACCAAGCTAAGTATGGAAGATAAGTCATACTTCCAGAAGAGGTCCTTTAGCTATGCACCATCTTCAGCCAGTGCACTAGCCCCAAGCTACAGGTATAATAACAAGTCCTAAGGTCAGCTAAACTTTAGGGCACAGGGTACACAATCTCAAGTCAGTGTGACTCTTGGCTCTAAAGGGAAGCCACCTTGTGGGAAATGTAGCAGGATGCATCTAGGAGAATGTAGAGATAAAGGGAACGGTTGCTACAAATATGACTAGTCAGGCTATTTTCAGAGAGAGTATCCGATATGGGCCAATAAGGCCCAATCCTCTACCACAGTACCACTAGCGAGGGGTAACTATAGAGGTCCTATATCAGGGGCTGGCGGTGGGACCAACCGTTTGTATGCAATGGGGAGCCGACAAGACCAAGAGGTTGTACCAGATATTATGATGAGTATGCTTCAAGTTTTTACCTTTCCTTGCTATGCTTTACTTAATCTAGGTGCAACTTGTTCTTTTGTGATACCATATATGGCTGGGAGATTTGAGATCCTTCCTGAGTGTTTGCTTGAGCCATTTTCTGTTTCTACCCTTATTGGTGAGTCCATTCGAGCTGAGAGAATCTATAAAGATTGTATGGAATCTATGTATCATAGGGATACTCTTGCTGATTGAGTTAGAGATGGTCGATTTTGATGTGATCCTTGGTATAGATTGGCTTAACGCCTGCGATGCCTCTGTTGATTGCAGAACCTAGACTGTCAAATTTTAGATTCTGATAAGCCTGTTATTGAGTGGAAGGGAGATTCTATTACGCCAAAGGTTAAGTTTATTTCTTATGTTAAGGCCCTAAGACTGATCTCTAAGGGATGTATCTACCACCTCGTATGAGTCAAGTTTGATGATGTTGACCTCCTACTCTTGAGTCTATCCCGATTGTGAGCGAGTTTCTTGAGGTGTTTCCTGAGGATCTGCCAGGAGTCCTTCTTGACAGGGAGATTGACTTTGAAATTGATGTACTTCCTGATACCTAGCCTATTTCCATTCCACCATATAGAATAGCCCATGCAGAGTTGAAAGATTTGAAGGAGTAGTTGAGAAATTTGCTAGAAAAGGGAGTCATATGGCTGAGTGTCTCTCCATAGGGCACTCTGGTCTTGTTCATGCAAAAGAAGGATGGTTCTCTGAGGATGTGTATTGAATATCGTTAGTTGAATAAGGTGACAGTCAAGAATAAATATATCCTTGTGAGGATTGATGACTTATTTGACCAACTTTAGGGTTTCACTATTTTCTCTAAGATAGACTTTAGATTAGACTATCACCAATTAAAAGTGAGAGAATGTGACATCCCAAAGATGGCTTTTTGAACTC
This sequence comes from Solanum virginianum, assembly GCA_000787875.1. Classification (NCBI taxonomy): domain Eukaryota; kingdom Viridiplantae; phylum Streptophyta; class Magnoliopsida; order Solanales; family Solanaceae; genus Solanum; species Solanum virginianum. The sequence continues at coordinate 115,694 of DF357608.1, forward strand.
GATATGGTCACCTCGAGTTCTTAATGATGTTGTTTGGATTGACAAATGCACTTATGGCCTTTATGGACCTGATGAACAGAGTATTCAGATAATATCTTGACATGTTCTTGATCGTGTTTATCGATGATATTCTGGTGTATTCCAGAGATGAAGAGGAGTATGCTAATTATCTCAAAATAGCTTTGCAGAGCTCAGAGATAATAAGTTATATGCAAAGTGTTCGAAGTGTGAGTTTTGACTCAAATCTGTGGCTTTCTTGGGCTATGTGGTTTCTGGAGATGGGATACAGGTAGACACCCAAAAGATTGAGGCGATCAAGAATTGGCTAAGACCAACCTCACCGATCAAGATAAGGCATTTTCGGGGATTAGCTGGCTACTACCATAGATTTATTGATGAATTTTCCTCTATATCCGCACCATTGACTAGATTGACTCAGAAAAAGGTCAAATTTCAATGATTGGATGATTGTGAGAGAAGTTTCCAAGAGTTGAAGATGAGGTTAACTACTGCACCAATGTTGACCTTGCTAGATGGAATAAATGGATTTATTATCTACTGCGATGCTTTTAAGTTGGGATTGGGATGTATGTTCATGTAGAGGGGGAAGGTTGTTGCCTATGCTTCTAAACAACTTAAAGTACATGAGAAGAACTACCCTACTCATGACTCTGAGTTAGCAGCAGTAGTGTTTGCTCTTAAACTGTGGCACCACTATTTATATGGAGAACGTGTTGATGTATTCATAGACCACAAGAGCCTGCAATACGTCTTCACCTAGAAAGAGCTTAACTTGAGACAGAGGAGATCACTTGAGTTGCTCAAGGACTATGACATGAGCATGCTCTACCACCCAGATAAAGCTAATGTGGTTGCTAATGCTCTTAGCAAGTTGTCCATGGGAAGCAACACCCATGTGGAGGAGGAGAAGAAAGAGTTAGCCAAAGAGGTTCACAGGCTGGCCCGATTAGGGGTTTAGTTAGATGAATCAGGCGAAGGAGGAGTTCTTGTGCATAATGGGTCTGCATCATCTCTAGTAGTGGAGATGAAGGAGAAACAAGATCAAGATACTCTTTTATTACAGTTGAAGAAGGATGTGCATAAGCATAAGGTGATAACTTTGTCCAAAGGGGGAGATGGGGTATTAAGGTACCAAGGCAGATTGTGTATTTCAGATGTTGATGATGTTTGAGGGAGGATCATGGAAGAGGCCCACTATTCCAGATATTCCATCTACCCAGGGTCTACCAAGATATACCATGACTTGAGAGAAGTCTACTGATGGAGTTAGATGAAGAAAAACATTGTTGAGTTTGTCTCTAAGTGCTCGAATTGTCAACAAGTTAAGGTTAAGCACCAAAGGCTATGTGGAGTAGCCCAGACTTTGAAATTCCAGAATGGAAATAGGAGAGATTAACATGGACTTTTTCACCAAATAACTGAGGTCCCGCAGATAGTATTGATCTGATGACAAAATCTGCACACTTCTTGGCAATCAAGATGACTGACATTATGGAGGATTACGCCTGGCTATACATACAGGAGATTGTTAGAATGCATGGAGTCCCTCTGTCTATCATCTTAGATAGAGGAGCTCAATTCACCTGCCAGTTTTGGAGGTCTTTTCAGAAAGGTTTTGGTATGAAAGTTCACTTTAGCTTCAATTTTCACCCACAGATAGATGGTCAAGCAGAATGTACTATTCAGGTGTTGGAGGATATATTGAGAGCCTTAGCCATTGGCTTTAAAGATAATTGGGATGACCATTGCCTTTGATAGAGTTTTCTTACAACAATAACTTCCATTCAAGCTTTCAGATGGCCCCATATGAGGCACTTTATGGGAGGAGGTGTAGGTCACCGATTGGATGGTTTGAGGTAGCTGAAGTAGAGTTGATTGGACTAGACCTAGTTCACCAAGTTATGGAGAAGGTCAAGATGATTCAATAAAGGTTAAGGGCTGCACAGAGTCGACAAAAATCCTATACAGATATTAGAAGAAGAGACTTAGAGTTTGAGGTTAATGATTGGGTGTATTTGAAAGTTTCACCCATGAAAGGTGTAATGAGGTTCGAAAAGAAAGAAATATTGAGTCTGTGGTGTGAGTCTCGGTACACTAGCCCTTATCAAATCAAAAAGAGAGTGGGCAGTGTGGCTTATGAGTTAGAACTATCATCAGAGTTAGCGACCATCCACTCGGTCTTACATGTTTCCATACTTAAAAAATGTTTGGGAGACCTACAGTTGGTAGTGCCTATCAAGAGTATTGGAGTGAAAGATAGTCTGAATTAAGAGGAGATTCCTGTCCAAATCCATGATCGTCAGGTTTGCAAGTTAAGAACCAAAGAGATTGTATTTGTCAAAGTATTGTGGAGGAACCAATTTATAGAAAAAGCTACTTGGGAGGTGGAGGAGGATATGAAGGCCAAATACCCTTATTTATTCTAGCCTGTTGGTAATGAGAGAGTTGATGGTAATGAATTCCCTCTAAATTCTTGAATTCTCATTCATTGAGTTCTCCTTTGATTCTCAATATGATAAACGATAGAGTTTTAGAGTCCAAGTGATGATTGATGTGATTTGTTGACTGTTTGATTATTTGCTTGCATAATTTCTTAATTAATTGATTACATGGGTGAGATGAGAGCTGGTTGATTATTAGAGTCCATAGAGAGATTTGTGCATTGACCTAAATCCCTAGATTTCTTATCATTCGAGGGAGAATGAGCCCAAGGCGGAGATAATATAACACTCCCTAATTCCTTTTTACCTAATAGAGTAGAAGCACAAAGGATGCTAAGAAAAGACTGAGAAAAACTACAAAAAAAGATTCACGAGGGCCATCTATGACTTGTAGACAAGTCTATAACTCGTGGAATGGTTCTTGTAAAAACCCTAGATGACTTGGTGAAATTCTCTAAGTCTGAGGCCTACATACAAGATGATACAACTCATAGAGAAGATTTCATACAAATTCTAGTAACTCCAAATTCAGAACCCTTTATTCATGAGAGACAGTTTACAACTCGTAAAACAATTTATAACTCGTAGGAGAGGTCTCGTGCCAATTTCCAGTAACTCAGATTTTTAGATTCCTCATTCATGAGAGGCTGTCTATGACCCATAGACGGGGTTTCGTAGACTCAGGCGACAGGCTTTAAGAAGGGTAATTTTGTCTATTCCTACCCTTTTTAATTTAATCCTTGGACGTTTTAGACTTAATTTAAGTCCTGAATAAGAGCCTAAACATATTTTCCACCATTCGTCACACTTAGGGCTTTTTTAAGAGCACCAGAAGAGGGACAAGAGCAAGAGTTCTTGGTTCTAGCACGGGTATCCATTGAAGTTTGATTGTTTCTTCCATCCCTAGGTACGTAAGGCTTATCAAAGTGTGGACTACCTTCTTCCGCACGCCCCTTCATCTTCTTGAGTCAAGATTTGGAAAAAGAGTTGAGATTTGAAAATTTCTATTATTTAAATACTAAAATTCTTGTGTTATTATGAATTCTCATGATAAGGTATGAGGTATTTACTACATTACATAATTTCTATATATGAAATTGAGATTATGTTTTATACTTGACAGCATGAGCCCTAAATCACATGATTTTATGAAATTCTATGTATGTCATTGAGTTGAGGTTGAGTTTGAGTATCTGAGTTAAGTAATTTGAGTATGAGAAACATGTTGTATTGAGTCATATACATTACTATATAAGATTACCTTGGTTGCACTACATGATGAGTCAAATAGAGTGGGTCTAAATGACTGTTTGAGTCTGTGTTGAATTTGATGATTTACATTGATTGAATGGGTTGATGAGTAACTGAGATGAGTTGCAATGAGATAACCTAATGAGGTTGAATTTTGAGTTGATTGACTGAGCCTTGAGGATTGAGTTGATTAGTGAGTTGAGCATGTTTTAGTCTTGGGAGGAGTATTGAGCACTGAGCTGGGAGTGAGTAAAATATCTACTTTAGCCCACAGAATTACGTTGCCAGTGTAGGATAGTCGTACAACCTGTTCTGGTGACTCTTGTTCCAAAAGTGGATATTTATTATGGACCAAGAGAGAGTTGATCATCCTTTACCGTGGCATGTTTAGGATGGGCGTGACAATGACGTCACCTTCGTTGTGCATCACCAAACTAAATGTGATGGAATTGGATGTCGGTTAAGAGAAGATCCTAACCATATTGATTGAGCATGGTATTTTTAAGTGAGTTTTATTTTAAAAAGCATGATTTACTTCAACCTTGTATATACTGAGCTGAGCATGAGTTGTTGGGTCGAGATGAGTGAGTTGAGCCTTCTTTTCTCCTTCTTTTCTTGAGCTATTTTACATACTGGTATATTCCATGTACTGATGTCTATTTGGGCCTACATCGTTTTATGATGCAGATATAGGTGATAAGCGACTTCAGCTCGCGCACCATTGAAGTCTATATCAGTGCATTCCGAAGTTGGTGAGCCCTCCTTGCATTCTGGAGGAGCCCTTTTATTTTCTTACTTTTATTGAGTACTTTATTTTCTTTGATTTGAGGTGTCCATGGCTTGTTATAACACCCTCATGATTGTTGAGTAGAGGCTTCATAGATACTAAATAGTGGATATTATTGAGTATTTTGTATTTCTAAACTTATTCTTTTGAAGCTATGAGATAGTAGAGTTATGTTTATCTTAAATATACCTTTTTATTGAGTTATTCTTCCGCTGGTTCTCTTAGGGAATCAACAATGGTTCTTCAAGTGCTGGCCACGCCAAGGGTACCCTCACGAGGCGTGACAACATTGATCATTCATCATCTTGAGTCTTAGTTCCTTGTTATGATTATGCATATTGTTTATTGTGATATTATTTTCTTAAATCGTTGCATCCTACATACTTAGTATATTCAAAGTACTAACACATATTTTTTCTACATGATATCATCATGTAGGGATCAGTGTTCTTCCTCTCCGATGTGTACTATAGACGTTGAAGACTAGTTGATTTGATGAGTCCTCTAGTTTGGGGACAACGCTCATTTACCTTCAAGCTTGATATATTAAGGCACTTGATGTATTAAATCATTCTACAATCCGTCCTTTGAATTACAGCTTGTGGTTGGACTCGTAGAGTCCTTCCATACTTAATCATTTTTCTCAATTTCTTGGACCTCATCTACGTGGATTCTACAGGTCGTGATTTGATTTACGGAATGTGTAGTTAACTTGTAGGTCACTTTCCAGCAAACTCCAAATTCCTTTCATGTTTAAGGCCCTCATCTACCATCCTATCTACGACCCGTCATCCTTTCTATGGGCTGTGGACCAAACCTATAAGCCGTAACTCCACCTACGGGCCATAAGTCACCCTCGTAACTGACTCCAAGTCATTTTCTATTCAACTTTTTCTGCACTCTTACTCTCTAAGGCTCCTAAACTGGGGATGTTACAACATGTTTGGTTGCCACAATGTAAGTGAAAGTGTGCTATTTGGTTGAACAAATATAATTACAAGGTTATATTAAATTTTAAAAATTAAAATTAACTATCTAAAAATTAAAAATTTATATTAAAAAATAAAAATATTTATAAATAGTAGTAAAATAATTATTTAAGATATATGTTATCTTTTGATAATATGTTAAATATATTAATCATAAAACTAAAAGTACAAAATTTCAATTAACATCAGACAAAAAATATTAATATTATAAATGTTGGTAATATTTGTTAGTCGTAAAAATGGATTTTTAAAGGAAAAATCAGTTAGCATACTTAATTAATCCAAGAAAAACCAAATTTTCAAAGAAAAAGAAAACAGAGTCGCTACTTAATTTTTTAAAGAAATTAAGAAAACTTAATTTTATTTTAAGACCCTAACAAAAAAGTCCTAAAATATCAGAGAAAACGGGTAAGAGTTTATATTACTATTTTAAGAAGATATTAGCACTTAAAATAGTCGCTAACACGCGATTATCCGACGATTAAACTTAATTTGACTAACTATTCAAAAACTAATTTAGAACTAAAATGTAAAGTAATTTAAGTAAAAACTTATTTAAATAAATTTGATAATTTTTTAAGAAATTAAAATAACCTACTTTTGAAAGGAAATCAATAACTTGGACCGTCTTGAAATAAATTAAGAATTTTGAAAATGATTGAATAAAATAAGAGATGGAATCATCAATAAAATAATTAACACAAAATAATTCGTCATTTGGGGAATTTGCATCCAAATAAATATAATGTAAATGAAAGAGTTAAGAGTTTGGGTTTTGATCCATTTGTCCCAAAAAAGGGTTGCTGCAGATTAGGGCTTTTAAGCCTCAATTTTCTCCTGTATATCATCATTATATATGCACCGTATATAAGTGTATATATATAATATTTTTCTTGTAAAATAATCTGCCTTCAGCGTGAATAGCATGCTGGTGCTTCTGGGCTTCTCTTACGACTATTTTGAGCCTTTGGCTCATTTAGGCTGATGTATACACTAACTATATATTGGTGTATAACTAGTGTATACAACCCCTATCTTTGCTTCTAAAAGCCTGCAACTAGTATCTTTTTCCCTAGAACGGACCAATGCTAGGCGGACTGACCAAGAACTCGATGATATGCAAGGAACTAGTCCAAGAAAGGCTCGGCATTGACATGCATCACAAAAGAATAGATACATAAGAATCAACCCATATAAAAAGGGCACAAAAAAAAAGATAGAAAACATGTACGACTGCATCAGTTAAGCCAAAATGATAGCAAAGATATATTCAATTTAAAGAGAGAATATGTTAAATGCTAGAAATAGTTAAATTCAAGAAGCACAATAGGTCAAGGGCAAATACATCATAAAAATGAATCAAGATTTCCAACAAGTCATGCTAAACTAAAATATTTAACATTTGATGAGATTAGTTCTTTGCAATGAGAATTTTGGAATCCAAATAGGAAAGATTCACAACTAAGTGAAAGAAAAAATGACAATCTTGAGCTATTGAAACCATATAAATAGGGAATAGAAAATCCTAATAGAATAAGAAATAACTTCTCATAAACTTAGTAAAGAGACATCCAAATGAAAACAGTGACATCTTTTAATTTGGTTACATCTGTGGGTGATGAAGATAAAGTGATGATGAGCTAATGTACAGTAATAATAAGCTAAACAACTGCACCAAAGTAGGCTTATTCATGAAAAATTAAACCGAGAATTAAAGACTTATAACATATATGGAAGGGAATTCCAACAACTTGTGAACTTGAAGGATGCAACAAACTAAAGGAGCACATACAATAACCTATAAATTAGACGTGAACTAAAGCATATTTTGGGTCAAAATGAAGCCAATCTGCAAGGGACAACCTAACACCTTGAAAACAGCAATACAGTGACACTGAAAACAAGTCCATACTTATTTAGAAGATGAGATTTAATCAAATCCATGGAGCTAAAAAGAAACAAGTTCCTTAACTTTCATGTAAGCGAGAAATAGACTGGGCAAGAACAATAGGCCCTACCTTTGTGAAGATTTCACGAGAGTTGTCAAGCCACAAACGAATTTTGCCCAAGATCATGATCCATTTTTCTAGAAATACAGATGCTAGTTCACAAACCAAATGCCCTTGTATATTTTAATGGATTAAGGATTCAAAATCATTCACTGGTTCTTTTCAATTCAATCTTACTGTCTAGAAGTCAAATTGTATTAAAAGAAAGTTTCCTGACTTTTTTCTTTGCAGTTTCTCTTCTTCTCAACTTCCTTTCCTCTTTTTCTCTCCCACTAGAAGTCAACCACCTTCCCATAAAATAGGGAAGTGGTTGGGAAGTTACAACTGCCTCTTAAAAGGATAACAACCATCCATTCTTATCTTGGATAAGGTTGGATAGTTAACCACATCACCATAAATAAACAAGATACTTGGGTCAGGTTAAGATTGGATCGGATTAATCCACATGAGTGACCCATGATCCCCAAAATCTTACATCCCCCACTTCGCACATGGCAGACAAGACTGAAGTTAATATCACATCAACCTACGACACAATTCATAAGGTAAAATGATTTGTGTGACCTGTGAGCATAAAGACTTGCCTTCAAGATCTTATAAGCCTTTTATAGGAATTCAATCATGTACGCAAGAATTCACTATCAATCATGAGGATATCTATACTCACGATATCCCAGACTTTAACTGCTCCAGTAGTTAATCATCTTATCCCTTATCCTTTTTAAGAGGCTTACTCACGAGTCCATATTTAATTTTAATATTTATAGTCTTCCCTTTCTACTTGAATCTATCTATTTCAAATCAACTGCTTTCCCAGTCATGCACCGCATTGCTAAATCATACATGACTATTAGTAATAAGCTAAAGCAGCAACATCGATCAAAATTTTAAGAAACAGTAAAAGGTCAAAGGGTATTCAATTGAATAGTTCAACTTTGACTTTTCAAGGTCTCACACAATGAAGAAGCAGGGATCATTTTTGCATTAACCTTAGCAGGGATTATTCTTTCATTAACCTCTCTATCACATAACACACGTGGTATGAAGCACGCGCTATGATGTTCTTATCTTAAACATGCACATGTGTCTTACTCCAACATTGTACAAACCTTGGTCTAGACGTTCTCAATGTCTAACCCGAGTTTTTCTCTACAATTATCCTCAAACTCATTTGTTAGAGAGACCCTTGTCTGGTTTCAAAACAAGTCAAAAAATATGGCAGTGATATATATCTATTCAGGTTCCCCGACGTAAGAGGCGATTGCTAGTGTGAGAGAGTCTCATGACTTATTCGACACATTAAATATTACCATACGCCTTTAAGATATAAAACAATCTTATATTGATGAGAAAGTTATAACAATAAAGTTATATTACAATACAAATCACATCTTACGTAAGCCTAGAGACTCAATATATTTCTCAAATAAGTCTCTTGTTATCGCCTTCGTAAAAGGATCAACTACCATTTCACGAGTAGGAATGTATTATAAATTCACTTCTCCACTTGCTACTATATCTGTTATAAAATTATACTTGATATCAATGTGTTTGTTTTTACTGTGATACTTAGGATCTTTTGTATATGCAATACCGCCTGACTATCACAATATAAAATCATAGACCTTTCAGATTTTTTGCAATATACAAATGCTCAATGAATCTCTTGAACCAAATAACTTCTTGTATTGTAGATGCACTATCCACGTAGTGCTAGGTTATTTCTTATTCTCTTTAACAAATTGGTACCACCATTTAGTAAGAATATAACAGATGTCAATATATTGATCATCACCATCTATATAACCTCTTACAAATAGTCTACAGTTCCCCTTAGATATTGGAACATTCTTTTCACTGCCTTCCAATGATCTGTTCTTGGATTAGATTGATATGTACTTTCCAGACCTATGGCATAACATATATCTGGTCTAGTACACATTACAGCGTACATCAGACTCCCATTAGCACTGGAATATGGAACTACACTCGTTCCTTCTGTTTATCACTTCTAGGACATATTTCAAGGCTTAAAGGTTCACCTCTAGATATTAGAGTATACATGGGCTTGCAACTACTCATTCGAAAACATTCTAATTTTTCTTATGACGGTATCTTTGAGACAAACTCAAAGATTTCTTAAAATGATCTCTTTGGATCTTTACACCTAATATGTAGTCTATTTCACCCATATATTTCATATCAAATGACTTCGAAAACTATGATTCGATAGTTTTCAGATACTCTATATTATTTTTGGTAAATAGTATATCAACCACGTAAAGAGAAAGAATTACAAACTGTCATTTTTTGACCTTTAACAATGAAACATATAGGTTATACCATGTAAATTTCCTTGTTTAGTTCTCCATTGAGAAAAGTCATTTTCAGATCCATTTGATATAATTCTAAATCTAAATGCCCAGCTACAACCAAAAGTAGTTGAACAGAGGTAAAAATTCACAATAAGTGAAAATGTTTCCTTATAATCTATTTCAACATCTTGAGTAAAACTTTTAGCCACCAATTGAGCTTTGAGACTTTCTATTGACCCATCTGATTTACGTTTAATCTTGAGAATCCACTTATTCCCAATAGATTTACGTCCTTGTGGAAGGTCAACTAGATCCCAGACTTTGTTGATATTCATGGACTCTGCTTCTTCTTCCATCGCTTTCAAGCATTTATCCTTTTCAGGACTTGACAAAGCCACAGTCACAGAGTTAGGCTCATCCAACTCCATGGGTGATACCAGAAAAACATAATCCTCAATCTGATAAGATCGTTTAGGTACTCCTTTTTCTTACACTTTTATACAATTAAAATTTAGATTCCTTTGTAGGAATTTAGGATTCAAAACTCCCACTTGGACTAGGAATCATCTCTTGATTATTTGCCTCATAGATCACATCTGATGTCATTCTCTTTTCGTCTAAGTTCAACATTTTGTACAGAGGCTTACCTTCAATTATATCATTCCTTTTCAAAAAAATATTTTTCAAAAATCTGACATCTCGTGATTCAATTTCAGTCACACTTCCATTTTCCAACTCATCAATGAACACATACCCTTTGGAGTGTTCTGAGTGTCTAATGAAGATATGTTTCTTTTCTTTTGGACTTAATTTACCAAACTCACCCAGATGATCTTTAATGTAAACAACACAATGCCAAGGTCGTAGATCATCTAAGTTTGTTTTATGACCAGTCCAAAGTTCAAAAGGAGTGGATGTTACTGATTTAGAAGGCATTTTATTCAAAATGTAGGCCGCAGTCAATAAGGCATCTTCCCAAAAGGAGATAGGCAAATTCGCCTGTGCCATCATTGACCTTACCATATATAATAATGAATAGGCAACTGTCTAATTATTCCCTTTTCATTACATACCTCTTCAAATTGATTTGATAGATATTCACGTACTCGGTCAGTTCTCAGAACCTTAATTCTTTTGTCCAATTGATATTCAACTTCATTCACAAATCTTTTAAAGTACTATAGTGCTTCAGATTTATGAGAAATCAAGCAGACATAATCGAAGCACATGAAATCATCAATAAATGTAATAAAATCCATGGCACCAAACCTTGCCTTCACATTCACTGGCCTACAACTATCAGAATGGATTAATTGAAGTGAGAACTTAGCTCTCTTAGCTTTCCCAAATGGTTTTTAGCATAATCTTTTCAGCAAGACAATCTTCACAAGTCGGCAATTTAATTTTAGATAGAGGACCTAAATGTCCTTGTTTTGCCAACCTATTCATTTACTCTTGCCCTATGTGACCTAATCTTGCTTCCCATGTAACAACATCAATATCATTATTACTTGAAGAACATGCTATCACACAATGGTCAACATAATAGTCCTAAATGAAAGATTACAATCTAAAATGATGAAACGATCATAACGTAGTCCAAAATTATATAAATATCATTTAGTGTCATTCTAATAACATTGTGACTAAAAAATGAATTGAAACCATCATCTAAAAGTACTGAGATAGATACTCAGTTTTGTCAAATCTTTGGAGCATACAGATTATTATGCAACATCAGGGATTCGCCACCAAACAAGTTTATTTTGCAAGTGCCTATTCCCTTGACTTCTAGTCTTGCATTGTTCCCCATATAAATCCATCTAGATCCAGGTGTAACTCGATGAAGCTCCACAAATGCTTCTCGATTTTGACTCATGTAGTCAGTGGATCCTGAGTCTATAATCCACATAGGATAAGATTCGATTAGTAAAGAAGTGCTTGCAACATATACAACACTTAAAGAAGCATTCAGAAATGCTACCTTTTTTAGCTCGGTACACTCACGAGTGAAATGCCACAGAAAATGGCAATTGTAGCACTTCAACTTGCTCTTGTCTCTTTTCTTGAAAAACCTTTTTCCTTTCTTGGAATATGGTTTGTGCCTTTTCTCAGAGAGTCCTTCCTCGGTCACTTTACCCTTTTCTTTCTTCTTCCAATCTTTCTTGCACTTGAAGCTTGAAGATTTCGTACCACTTAATTCAGTCACACCGATATTGGCAGAGGCTTGGCAGAATTTTATGGGCCAAGAAACAGGAAACGAGCGATTTCAACAGTTTTCTATGGGTGTTAACCCACGGATTTTGGGACTACATGGGGCTCTATCACAAGATTCCCAATGAATCATATGGGTGGATGCACAATGACCCCAACAAGAGGCCCAGGTGGCCCAATAGTGTTGGCGGAGGCTAGGTAGAATTTTATCTTCTTCTACATTTGCAGTAATTTTAGCAACACCAAGTTGCTCGTCTTCAAGTTCAACATGTCGCGCAACATCAAGAATTTTTTTTTATGTTTTCATTGGGAAGTGACTGGATCACTGCTTAAACCTATTGCTTATTAGACAGAACATGACCAACACTCTTAAGTTGAGCTATCATGTTTGACATCACCCTAAGATATTGCTTGATACTTTGATCATGAAGACTTTTGCAAAGTGTCAAACTTGATAATTAGCTATCTCAGACGGGTCACAGAAGTGCCCCCATACGTTACTCACAAGTGCGTCCAAATCGCATGAGCATTAGGAAATTCCTCACATTTAGGAATTATTTCATCAACCATAGAGCATACAATTATTCCACGTGAAATAAAATCTGCCCATTTTCAGGCTTTATAAGTTTCCAGTTCTCTTCTTTCTTGAGTAGCGTTATACTTTTCTGGCTGACAAAGTACATGGTTTATTCCTTTGAGTGCATTTTACTCATCTAGGACATACCATATGTTACAACTCCAAATGTCGTAATTGTCACCATCTAGTTTCCCATATTTGTTTAAGTCTGTAGTAATACTATTTTATGCCATGTCTGTAGCTAAGAGACATTTATGTAAGTACACTCATCAATTAGTCATGTATAAATATACATTCAAGAAAATTAATTCTAATAATGGTTTCACATATGGTGTAAAATCGAAAGAGTATTCTAAATATTCAATCATCATTTACACTCCAAATGTTTAACTAAAATCAGAAAATAATTTTTCAATGTACATTGATAAAAACATATTCACAAAGATTACTAAGTCTTAGATCATTATCATATTTCAATCTACCATGAAACCACAAAGATTTCAAAATATGATAATACTCATATATTCAATGAAAGAGAGAAACAACATATTACATATGTTTGAATAAGCAAACTAAATGAGTTTACAAGTCATTTGTAATAAAGTCCTCCCTACTTAAATTTGAGATATTGTATATACACACTAAAAGATTTGCTAGGCAAAATCTCATGATATACTTTAACCGGTCTCTCTTTCCATGGTTTACAAAGGGAATCTACTAAAATAGCAAAACATTCCCAATCTGAGAGATCCACATAATTTTTCAGTTCTATACGTTTTAATTCAAAAAGTTGAATAAAGCTTGCAACTGAAATTGTTGGGGACATCTTAAAAGACTTGAACTCTTTTAGTTTCTTCTCCCTTTCCATTCGAATAGCCCTTTCATTCCTTAACAATTCTTGTGTCATTCTAAAGACACCACTTCTTATGATCTCTTGTCCTTGAACACTTGTTCTTCGACGATGTGCACTTCCACTTGTCCCTTTAACTCGACATCGAGAACTCCCACTTGGAGTGATTCGAGTTTGTTCCTGTTCAACATGCTTGAAATAGGAACTAGGAGTCAGAAACACACTTTAATGCGACAATACATGCCACAAATTTCTGATAGAAGGCAAATAGATCACAAAGGGCATGAAGGTATGAATATAACTTTAATTAGATAACATCATTATCCAAAAACTTCAAACAATCTCAATCTATTCATTTTAAATCCGTTTGACTATTAAAATATCTTTTTGATAAGCCCAAAAAGAATAGATAATGAAAAAATAACATTCAAGTCAAGAATGTTAACTAGCACAACCCAAAATTATAAAAAAAAAATCTATTTTTTAAAAAAATGTCAAAAACTGCCATTTTCTAAGAATCATATCTTACTCGTTTTACATTCGATTATCTATTATAATATATATTCGGAAACCTTGAAACGAGTAGATCATGAAAAAAAATACAATTTGGCCTATTAACATGATTGAAATTTTTTGAAAAATTGCAGAACAAAAGCAGATTCGATTTAAAAAAAATGTAGTGAAAAATTGCCTAACTTTAGAAGACCATAACTCACTCGTTTTTAATCAGATTCACTATTATAATATCATTTCAGAATTATCAGAATGAATAGAATTGGCATATATAAAAATCAGGTCCAAAACAACATTAAACAAGCATCATAAAGGGGTTAAACCAAATCTGCCTTTTCTAATTTTTTTTTAAAATTTCAATCAATAATAATTCATCTATTTAATTATAAATAGACGAAAAAGAAGGCATATGATCACATAATCAATCATCAAACAAGTCATGCTCTAATATTAGAAAAAAATAGATAGGATAAGAACAACGAATCATAACTTTGTGAAGAATTCATGAGAGTTGTCAAGCCACCAATGAATTTTGCACAAGATCACAATCCGTTTCTCTAGGAATACAAATGCTTTCACAAATCAAATGCCCTTGTATATTTTTATAGATTAAAGATTCAATATCCTTCACTGGTTCTTTTCAATTCAATCTTACGATCTAGAAGTCAGATTATATTCAAAGAAAGTTTCTTGACTTTTTTTCTTTGTAGTTTCTCTTCTTCTCAACTTCATTTTCCTCATTTTCCTCTTTCTCTCCCCACTAGGGATCAACCACCTTCCCATAAAATAGAAAAGTGGTTGGGCAATTACAATCACCTCTTAAAAGGATAACAATTGTCCATTCTTATCCTTTAGGACAAGGTTGGATAGTTAACTACATCACCATAAATAAACCAAATACTCGGTCAGGTTAAGGTAGGATCGGGTTGGTCTACATGTGTGACCCATGATCCCCAAAATCTTACATTTCACAATGAACCAATAGCCTAACTTGATCAAGGAAGCAATTCGTTACACTCCAACAGTCATCCAATTTGCATACAGTTACTGGCTAGGCATAGTTGGATAGAAAATGACTAGGACCTAACAACAATAAAAATTTAAAAGGATTTTACCTTTCTCCGAGCAGTGAGTTGGTGTTGATGAACTTTAGCGACACCACCTCGGCTACTACGAGCACGAAAAAGAGAACAAAATTTCAATATTTGATTTATTTTTTGACTTGTGGAATTATAAGGAACTATAGAAATTTATGTGTTTTTCTTGAGAGTGGCCGAAAAAATTCATGTAAAACCAAAAAGAAATCCCCCTTTCAATGAATAGAGAGTACATATTTATGGGAAAAAATGAATGAAATTGGGGGAAAAACTCGATGAAAATATGAAATTTGAATTCAAAATTCAAATTTGTTGAGGATCTCTTCAATGGATTGACAGCCGCATTCATTGATTACGTGACCAAGGATGAGGGATGAGGTAAGCTGAAGACACTTGAATGAATTGAACATTGAGGAAAAACGTTGGGTCGTATGGCTGTTGTCAATTTTTGAATGTTGTTGTCATTTTACTGAGTTTGGTTGTTGTTGCTCATTTTGGCGTTCTGGGTTGATGGCTCATTTAAGGCTCGAAGGGGAAAGGGAAAAGGGGAAAGATGCATGAGTGTGAAGGTGAGCATGAGGTAAAGAAAGAAAAGGAAAAGAGGCCTGGGTTGAGGGAATAATATAAATTGTGTTGAAAATATATGTATGTCCATGTACATACTTACTTACTAGATATATAATGTTGAAATTATTATATGTTCATAATTACCTATTAGTTGTACAATGTTGAAAACAAATGTATGTTCATAATTACTTTAATAAATTTGTGCCTACAAATAGGTATAATACTAAGTAAAATCATTGAAAGAAGAATTATTATTCTCTCTTCCTTTGTTTTTTTATAATCTTAATATTTTGTCTTAATTTTATAACACGTTATCAGCACAAGACTCTACCATCTCAAAATTTGAAGGCTAAAACTGAAGGCTAAAACTGAAGGCTAAGGTATTATTATTTTACTTCTATTCATTATGACTAATCTTAACAAATTTGAGTTTATTGCCCTTCATAGTTCGGGCAAGAAATATTTTTCATGGGTACTAGATGCTGAAATCCATTTGAATACAATGGGTCTTGGAGACACCATTAAAAATAATAATAAAGCATCAAAATTAGACTATGCTAAAGCAATAATATTCTTGCATCGTCACATTGACGAAATTCTAATAATCACATATTTCATAGTCAAGGATCCACTTGTTTTGTGGAATAACTTAAAAGAAAGATATGACCACTTGAAGATGACCATACATTCAAAGGCACGATATGATTGGATGTATTTACGGCTAAAAACTTTAATTCTATTCATGAATACAATTCTGGCATGTTCAAAATTACTTCTCAATTCAAACTATGTGGAGATATCATTAGTGAGGTTGATATGTTGAAAAAAATATTCTCCACATTTTGTCTTGAATGTGCTCTTACAACAACAATATCGATAAAAAGATTTCAAGAAGTACTCTGATCTAATTTCTCATCTTCTTATGGCTGAACAAAATAATAATTTGTTGATGAAAAATCATGAGAATTAACCTACTGGGTCAGCACTATTTCCTGAAGTGAATGAGGTGTATGCCAATGACGCTAGGCGTGGAAAAGGACATTGTCTTAGTCACAGATATGGACACGGATGTGGATGTGGACGTGCTCATGGCCGTCATTATGACCAAGAGAAAAATTTTTCCCTAGTGTTAATCATTCACCAAAGAAAAATTAATTAGAAAGGGAAAAGAAAAAGATGAGAAACGTGAAGTAGTTAGAACAAACTATTTTCGATGTGGTGAAAGAAATCATTATGCAGGTGATTGTCGGACTCCCAAACACTTGATTGAGCTTTATCAGGCATCACTAAGAAAGAAAGATAAAATTTCTAAAGCTAATTTTATAGCGAAAATAGTGTTGACTTGACACCCTTGGATGTGGCGGATTTCTTTGACCATCCTGGAGGAAAGATAAATCACTTAATTGGTGATGACTCCGTGAATATGAAAGAATATAATAATGATGTTTAACATTTGCTAATGATGATATTATTAATATTTGTTATCTTTGTACTAATTATGATATTAAATAATATAAATATAAATATTTCTAAACTTATATGTATATGCTAATCAAGTCTCTTTAGTAATATTTATGAAAATATGAATTTTTAATTTTGTTGGTTCAAATAAAATAATAGCAACTGAACCCTTTTTATAAGATGATTTTAAATATTACTATCATGCCTACTTTGTGCACACAAAAAATTCTTTTGAAAAAATTAAATAGAATATACTTATTAAAATAAGATTGAAAAGTGATAAGTATGTATAGATAGTAACATAGTTTACTACTCAAATTATTGTAGTAAATTAATTTTTTAATATATTGGTATAAAGTCGTAGATGAAATCTTTGACTAAACCATTAATATGGATTCAATAATTGTAGTAAAGTTGCATGTTGTTTAAATAATGGTAGGTATAATTTTGACGAAACTATATTGTTTAAATTGAAAAAAATTAAAGTCATAAATGTAGGCTGAGGAAGACCTATATTAATTATTAATATTTACCTTTCACATACTACTATCTAAAATGTCTTATATTGGCCAATTAAGGTCTCTTTGGAAAAAATAAATTAATAGAGATTTTATTTTATTCTTTTTGAAGATATGGATAATTCTCAAAGCAAGTTATCTAATTATGAAGACATTTGCTTGATAGACTCTAGCACAATGCACACGATATTCAAAAATGAGAAATATTTTCCTCATTTGTATGAGCAGTATAAATGTTACTATAATTTTGGTAGTGCAAATTTGATTGAGGGCTTTGGGAAAGCTATTATAATTTTTCTCAGAGGAACTAAACTCATAATAAATAATGCTATGTTCTCTCCTAGATCTCGGAGACATTTGTTGAGTTTTAAAGATATTCATGAAAATGGTGATCATATCAAGACAACTGATGAAATTGGTCTTGAATATCTTGTTATAACCAAAAATATCTCTGGGCAGACATGTGTTATAGAAAAGTTTTCAGTATTATCTTTTGGGTTGTATTGGATAAAGATTAGTGCAATTGAAGCACATTCTTTAGTAAATAAGAAGTTTACTGATTTCAATACTTTTGCACTTTGGCATAATCATCTGGGGTACCCAGGATCCATAATGATTAGATAGATTATAGAAAATTCAAATGGTCATCCATTAAAGAATATGTAGATTCTTTTAAATGATGAATTTTCTTGTACTGCTTGTTACCAAGACAATTTAATTGTGAGACTATCAAAAATAAAAGTGGGAATCGAGTCCCTGCATTCTTGGAACGTATTCATAAAGATATTTGTGGACCTATTCACCCACCTAGTGGATCGTTTAGGTACTTTATGATGCTAGTAGATGCATCTTTGAAATTGTCTCATGTATGTTTGTTATCATCTCGCAACTTGATGCTTACAAAATTATTGGCACAAATTATACGATGATAGACATAGTTTTTCGATAATCAGATTAGAACAATTCGCCTTGACAATGCTGTAGAGTTTACATCCTAAGCATTAATGATTATTGCTTATCAATTAGGATAAGAGTTGAACTTTCTTTGGCTCATGTTTACACTTAAAATGGCCTTGCTGAGTCATTAATTAAACGATTGCAGTTGATAGCAAAATCATTGCTTATGAAAACTATGTTGCCCACTTCTGTATAGGGTCATGCAATTTTGTATGCTGCAACACTGATTTATCTCAGATCGATAAATTATTATAAGTTTTCTCCATTACAGTTGATTTTGGGTTAAGAATCTAATATATCTTATTTAATAGTTTTTGGGCGCTGTGTATATGTGCCTATAGCCTTATCATATCGCACTAAGATGGGACCTCAAATAAGGTTAGGAATATATATTGGGTATGAATCACCCTCCATTATTTGCTATCTTGAACTACTGAATAGAGATATGTTCACTGCATGATTTATAGATTGTTGATTTGATGGGATAGTTTTCCCAAAATTAGGGGGAAAAAGCAGTGAAATCAATAGAGAAATTTTATGAAAAAATTCATATTTGTCTCATCTTGATTCACGTACTTCTATTTGTAAGCAAGAAGTACAAAAGATTATTCATCTGCAGAAAATTATAAATCAAATGTCAGATGCATTATAGATCTAAAAAGGATTACTAAATCACACATTCTTGTAGACAATGTTCCAATCCGAATTGATGTCCCTGTAGGTGATCTACTAGTGTCATAGTCAATGAGTCCAAAGCACGCCTAAAGCATGGTAGATCATTGGGTTCTAAGATCAAAATTCTATAAAAAGAAAAGCAAATGATCATGATGACACTATGAATGAATCTCATATGAGAGTTCAAGATATGAGTAATTCTGATATCCGTGAAGGGATCAATGAGCTTGAAACTCAAGAAAATGAGGAATTATCTATAAATGCAGATGAGGCTAAAAGAAATTTGAATCGATCAAAAATAGTATTAAATTATGTCTTTGCTTATAATGTTGTAACAAAAATCGTACAAGATAGTTAGGATTCTAAGCCTTAATCTGTTTCAGAATGCCAACAAAGAAATGATTGGTCAAAATGACAAGATACAATTCAATCGAAATTGAATTCACGTGTTAAGTGTGAAGTTTTTGGGCCTATAGTTCAAACACCAAATAGTATTAAACCTATTGGATATAAATGGATCTTTGTGAGAAAATGACATAAGAAAAGTAAAATTCTAAGATACAAGGCACGCCTTGTTGCACAGGATTTTTCTCAATGTCTTGGTGTTGATTATGAAGAGACATACTCATCCGTTATGAATGGAATAACATTGTGTTATCTCATTAGCTTTATAGTCTATGAAAAACTTGAAATACATTTGATGGATGTAGGTACACCCTATCTTTATAGATCATTTGATAATGAGATATATATGAAAATTCCTGAAGGATTTAAGATGCCTGAATCATATGGTTCAAATCCTCAAAAAATATACTCAATTTGATTACAAAGATCATTGTATGGTTTGAAGCAATTTGGACATATATGGTATAGCCATCTTAGTAAGTATTTATCTAAAGAAGGTTATATAAATGATGCAATTTGCCCGTGTGTTTATATAAAGAAGACAACATTGGAGTTTGTTGTGCTTACTATTTATGTTGATGACATAAATCTTATTAGAACTCAAAAGGAGCTTCAAAGGGCAATTGATAATCTAAAGAATGAGTTTGAGATGAAAGATCTCAGAAAGATAAAATTATGTCTAGGTTTGCAGATTGAATATCTAACAAATGGTATTTTTGTTCATCAATCTGCCTACATAAAGAAAGTGTTGAAAATATTTTAGAAGAATGAAACACATTCATTAAGTACTCCGATCACTTGATATGAATAAAGATCCATTTCGACCTCAAGAAAAGAATGAGGAAATTCTTGGTCCTAAAGTACCATATTATAGTGCAATCAGTGCACTAATATATCTTGCTAAAGCTACAAAGCCTGATATAGCCTTTTCGGTTAATTTATTAGCAAGATATAGTTCTACTCCTACTAAGAGGCATTGGAATGGAATCAAACACATATTGAGGTTGTGATACTCCATAACTCTATTCTCACATTTAACTATATTTCAAATCCCATTCTTATATGTGGGAAGTGTATTAGGGTCATAAGAGACCTCTAGTACTTAGTTAATTTCAAAACTTTTCTATAAATTGAGTTTCTAGTGTTGGATTGTTCAAGGGTCAACTTTAAATGATCATAACTCTTTGCACACAAAAACTTAGATGTCCCATGACCTACCAAATGAAAGCGTCCTTTGAATTAGTTTTTTAATGCAACTGATTTCACCTCATTTGGAGTTTGGAGTCAAAACTTATTGTTGTTTCACTGGAGACTGCCAGGAGCAGAGTTGTTCTACGAAACTCTTTTATGGGCTGTAAAATGAAGTACACCCATCTGCTAACTCATGGAAAAAAGTTTTGAAACTTTAATTTTTAGTCCTAGACTTTACGGACCCATCTACGGGTCGTAGAACCTTTTATGAGCCATAGAATGGGCTCGTGAAAGTGAACCAGAGACCTTAAAATTGGGCCACAAGTTTATGTAAGGGTCACTATAGGCCGTGAAACATTCTATAGGCCGTAGATGGACTCAAAGTTGACGTTTTTACACCTAAATAAAGCCCTAAACATGTCAATTCAATATTTTTACACTAAATCAGTCTCTCAAACGTAGAAGCATGGCTTCAAGAGAGAAAAGGGCTAGGGTTTGAAGATAAATTTGAGAATTCTTTCAATCTCTTTTAAAGTTCAAAACTTCCACGTATGTAAGGCTAACCAAAATATGAATTATGTTCTTCTATGTGCCCTAGAACCCGGATTGATGGTGATATGAGTAAACTGAGTCTCCCATGAATACTTCTTGAAGGTTTTCTTGAAATCTAATATATTTCTACATAACCTTGCATGAATTACTATTTTAATGATTTAATTACTTAAATTAGATGAATTTACTTTACTGCATAAACCCCAACATGATTTCTTATTATTTTCACACATTCTATTGACATGAGCATACATGAGCATAATTTGAGTATAAAAAGTCTACAGAATCCCTAAGTGCTTTAATTCTATATTTGTTCTCCTAAATGCTATGAGTTAGAACGATACATGATTGAGTCCTTATGAGTCAAGAGCTGAATCTTAAAATGATGTAACCAAAGGGTTGACAGTTGATGTGATGAGTTTAGATGATAAATGTTCAATTAGACTAGATGAATGAGTTAACCATAAGGTTGATGTTTTATGAGCATATTGAGTCTTGGGAGGAGTATTGAGCATCAAATTGAGTAAGATTAAGTCCAACTCAAACTCAATAACTACATAGCCGGTGTAGGAGAGGATTGAACTGTAAAATCAGATATTTTTTATTACCCCAAAAATGAGAACTTGATGTTACTGATTTTGGGTACACTGATGGGATGTCCTATGTTCACGGTAGGGTATCAGATGGATGTGGCAATGACATCGCTTTGTTGTATCATCACCTGTTTATAGGTGATGGTTGTCATTTAGAGAAACTCTCAAATAGGCCTTGATAGTACTATGAGTAGATGAGACGTAGATGATCGATGAGTAGTCATTGTCTAAACTACATTCTTACTTAAAACTCTTGACATGATGATTGAGTTTTCTATTTCTTGAGTTGAGATATTTGAGTAGATGCTATTGGTAATATACCATATTTGAATAAGGGCTAAGTGGGTATTTAGTCCAAACAAAAATAAAAATAAAAAAGAAAAAAAAGAGAATTTAAATTCTTAGGCCAAAGCCCATCGAAATGTTATACTCTATATTTAAAAAGGGAATTCTAAAGAGAATAGTAGTTCTCCAGGGTTAAAAGAAAAGCTACGCAGTAACAAAAAGATAATAGAGAAAGGTCGTATCAATTTAAACTCTTTCAAAGTGTGTGCTGAGAAATTTGGACGTATATTTGGATTTCACCAATCTCTACCAAGGTAATATAATTTTGTCCTTTGAACTGAGTATCATTATATATGATCTATCAATAGATTTTTGGTTAACTAGAGTTTTTGAAACTTAAGAAAAAATTCATTTTTATGGGGAACTTTAAGAAGTTAGCAAATCAAAGCTTAAAGACAGAAAAATCTTTTGGGCAAAACTTAAGTAGTAGCATTAAGGAAAGAAAAGTTTAAAAATCTTTGAGAGATATAGTGTACAATAAGCCTATATTAGGTTTAGCTACTCACTGATATGAGCATAAGTGCAAGCAAAGAATCAGATGATTAAATTTTATGAATAAGGTAAAACTAATATATATTGGACCAATTAAGTTACTCAAAGAATGGGTACGTATAATTTGATAAAGTTAGGGTCAAACATGAAATCTCATAGGATGACTTCTAAAAGAAAACAGGTATTGAATTAGACTAAACGAAGAAATTTAACATGAGATCAATATGATATGATTATAGATTGATTGAAGGAAGTCATGCGAATGACTTGAGATGGAGAGTTTGGTATTTCAACATGAGTATGGTGAGTAGTAATCTTAACCCTATTTGTATTTTATAAATTTTCATGATTTTTACATAATTTATAAAGTGAATTGCTACTAAATAATTTGAATTTGCATATGGGACAAGTCATTTACTTGATTTGATACTGAAATAGTTATTTGTATTTTATAAGACCAGTATATTGATAATTGAGATGATTATCATTATTGAAAGGATTTGACATTTACTTGAGATAGAAGTACTTCTATATGTGTTTTCATTAAGTTTGACATGATATGATTATAAGATTGAAAGGTCTTGTACTACTTTGAAAAGTTTTCATGGTTTATAAAGAAAAGTTTTAATGGGAGTAGACCTTGATGAATCCCGTGGCTAACATCGGGTTCGTTAGACCTGGTGCACCTTGTATTTACCAATTACTAATAGAGCCCTCGCTAGTGGGAAGGTAGAACTAGCATAGTGTTATTGATATCTCTCGTTACTCATATGAGATTTACCGTTATCTTTTATTCTTTTAAGAAAATAGACATACCGATTATCGATTACATGATTCATTCTTGAAAATCTCCCAAATATGCATATGGTTTGATATGAAAGTGTTTTACTAAGTTTATTTTCAAATGGTTAATTTGATTTGCTTATATGAGACAATAAGATTGATTATGGCTATTGATTTTGAAAGAGTATTTATTGCATGATTTTGATTATTATACTAGTATAATTTCTAACTTATTCCTTGTTAAAATGATTGTGGTTATTATTATTACTCACAGAGCTAGCATCTCACTCCTCACTATTGTTATTCTCCCATAGAGAGGTGATCTTGGCAAGATTTTAGTTAGCTAAAGGTAGCAAGTTGATTCCATGGTGAGCCCCGCTCTTGGTCATATGAGAAATAAACTTACTTTATTAGGGACCTTTCTTTGAATTCTTAGAGTCACTTCATAGTCATATCCTCTATAAGAGTCATAAGTATTCATTCATGTTGTAGTTATAGGATTAGTTTTAGACTTCTTTTCATATGTGGAGATGGATTGGGATTATTTTTTGATAATTGGATTATTGATGGATGTTGTGGTTTAAATTTAGAGATGTTATTAGTTGTTTTGTTGATATTTTAGACAGGAAAATAATTAGATAGGCCCAAAAACAAAGGAAATTCTGTCCGATTTTCTGTAGAATTCTAGCAAGGCTTGCTTTGAAATTCTCTTCCTTAGCGTCGGTCATGATCCTAAATTGGGTCGTGACAAAGTTGGTATCAGAGACTAGGTTATTACTATGACTATGGAGAAAATATTAGTAGTAGAATCTCAATTATAAATACTAGCAGGCCATTTCTATAATCTTGATTCTACGAGAACGTGATAAGATATGTCTTGTCTTTCTTTCTAATTCCTCCATATATGTGTGACGATTAGGATTTAATAGTTGAATCTTATTTAATCATCTTGTAAATAGATGGTTAGAACTCAAAAAGGTGATAATAATGAATAGACCAGAGTTTTAGAAGGGCATTAAATGTCTCATTTTACAACTACTTGTCTCTAAGGATCAACTGACTGGAAATAGGTATGTTCTTAGAAGGGTTGATCTCCACTATGAGAGATTTGTACCCTTAAAAGACTTATAATACAACCCAATTATTGAAGTAGAACTTGTCAAAGTTACAAGAGTGCTATATCTTGAGATGTTTATCTCCATACAAAGAGCCTAAAGAACTTGATGGATGATGTGTTGTCAAATACAACACATTTGATGCTTAAAACTAAGGATTTTGTATGTTCTCAATGCAATATTTATTATTTTTATGTGTTTTTGTGATTAGTTTTGCAAGAAAGCAGGTTGATATAATTTTAGGGCACATTGTAGACTTTTGTCGTTTTGGGTAGTTTACGAGACTCTCTACGAGTCATAGAGTGGGTTTCATAAAGATTTTCAATAAATTTTGATTTCTGAAGATTCAGCCACACGAGACCTCTATAGAGTCATAGATCACTCTACGAGTCTTATAGAGTGATTTCGTGAAGATTTCCAGTAATGGTGAAGTCTACGAGAGTACAATATGAGTTGTGAATTAATTTATGACTCATAAAGTGGATCTGTAGCAGTGAAGTCCAAGATCTCAAGAGCTGAACACGAGACTCCGATTACGACTCGTAAGTCAGTTTACGAGTTGTAAACGCCTATCATAGAAAGTTGCCGCCTAATTTTTTTTTCAGGGACTTGTTTATAAATGCAATAAATAATAATTTTTAGGTTAATTTTAGGGGAATACAGTGCAGAACGTCATTTGAAACTACGTTTAGGGTTTCGTACTTGGAGACTTCAATCTTGGAAGAGAATATACTTGTGGATTCATTATATCTTCAAATCTTGTGATCCTCAATATATTTTGGATTTACTTGTTCTTCAATTCAATTGGGTAAGTGATTAATTATGTTTTCTCAATTCATGATTTCTTCATCTACCCATAGCATGAGTAGCTAAATTCACAACTTGGGGTTGTGGGAACCATGAAGATGTAACCAAATAAACCCAGATAATTTGTAATTCTTGGAATGGGTATTTACATATATTAATTAATTCTCTTCGTTTTGCATGTTTCCTAATGGTGACTCACATTAGAACTTGCCTAGTGTTACTTTCCCGATCTAGGTGGTAATGAATAGGAAAAAAGGTTGATTAACAGGATTCGATGATGTGTTCTCGTCCAATCAATCGAACTAGACAAGGGGAGGTTGACTGGGACTATGAGTAATAGTTAGTATTGCATATTATGGAGATGGACCAAGTCACATAGTGAAATTTGCCTCTCATTTTTGACCAAAGGGCTTGGTGAACCTAAATTACCGTCATATATGCTATACTCTAGTCAAAAATTGGATTATCCGGGGATATTGAGTTGGTGAATCATGGGGAACACAATTACCAAGTTGCTCTTCGTTATTGATTGTTTCCTGCTTTATTTGGTTTAGTTTAATTTCTTGTTGAATATTGCAATAAAATGACCCCAAAAAGTGCCCAAAAATATGCCTCAGAAGTGCCCAGAATTGTAATTTCTTTATATCTCAAAATTCGTGCGTGATATTAAAAATCCAACTTCATATTCTTGATCAGGGGGCAAAATTGAGTGGAAAATGGGTTTAACCCCGATTTTAGTGCAATCGTAGTGAAATTTATTTTTTTTAAGTTTGCACAAAATAGTGGTGATCTGCGATGGTACCCGACACGCAGCTGTCGTGGACCAGTGTAAAATTTGCCGCTGCGATAGGTCCACATCATGGACTAGATGCAGAACTACATATTTTTTTGCCATTAATTTTTATCTTGATCCAAGGCTTTTGGGTCTTGGGCCTAAGTCTTCCTATACGTGAAAATACCTATACTTAGCTATATTTTAACTTCATATCATATAAGATATTGCCCAATACTCCCTTAGATAAACATTTCACCGCAAATTTCAAGTCCAAAAACTCATCCGAATCTTAAGGATTTCACTCAAGCTTCAAGTCTCCATTTCCAATCTTCATCAAGGATTCTCCAAAGTCAAGATATGTAGGTTTCAACCATTAGATCCATTCTACCATGGTGCCCAAGCTTCTTTTTTTACCTAAATCTTATGTTTCTAAGTTTATTTACTTATGAGTTTTACTTACTATGAATTTGACTATGAATCATGTTGGGGTTTTGTAAAATGTGACTGTTTAAGCATGTTTTGAGCTAGAATCTTGGATCTATCTTGAGATTTGGTGAAAGATTTTGATGTATATTGCATGATTCTATTACCAAGTATTGGTGGGTGGTTTTATATTGGATTTTCTTGCATGATTTCGCTCTTGAATTGCATGGTTTTACATTAGCATTACACACCCGCCAAGTATTAAATAAAATGTCCAATTATGGATTCGTGAGTAGTTAAAGGTCTAAAGCATGACTTATGATTGGAATGACTTTATGATGAAGAAAAGAATGTATATATGTGTCAGTTTCCTCTATAGAGTCGTGAGTTGACCAAGCCTCCCTCAAGAGGTTGTAGGCCTAGGTAACCACATTGAGGGATTGGTACCTCGATTGCGACGCTCGGGAGATAGTAGGCCCGGGTAACCATATTGAGGGATTGAAACCTCAATGGCCTCACGCGGGGGGTAGGTGAGGACGTGCTACCATGATGGGGGGTATGTACCTCAATAATATATTATGTTCTGTAAGCATGATTTACTCTAAGCATCATCCATGCATGTCATATTGCTATGTGCTTATTTATTGCTTATGTTTATGCATTTTGAATATGTTGCTTATCTGTTATTGCATTGCATCCTACATACTTAGTACATTCAAATATACTAACGCATACTCTATGCCTACATGATGTTACCATGTAGGAACTGGAGCACCACTTGATTATCCTCCTCCTCCACATGGCTAGTACGATCTCTCTCAAGCTAGTTAGTGAGTCCTCAAATCCAAGGATGATATCTTTTGCTCTTATGTTATGCCGAGACTCTCTTTCCTTTATTTCTATGCATTGACTATGAGGGTGAGCCTGGTTGCTTGTCTTGGCCCCTGCTAAGTTCTATGTGTAGAGGTGTTGTTGGATAAGTTGTGTAATGATGCTATAAGATTGCCTCTCTCTTAACTCTTTAATGTTTAATGATATGGAAAAGTTCCCTTAATCCCTTATCCTTGCTTTATACTCTTGTTGTTATTTTATTACTTCTGTGACTAATGATGTGTAATGATATATTAAGAGGTTTGCTTGGAGTTCCTTTAGATTTTTCCATGCACCGTGTCACGTCTAGACCCTAGGCTTGGGTTATGACAAACTTAGTGTTAGAACGCTAGGTTGTTAATGGTCCTCGGCATCCAACACACCGCATCGATTAGACTCTTATTCATGGTTGTGTTGTGCACTACAACTATGAGTAAGAGGCTATGAGACCCGCCGGAGTTAAATGGGTCTAAGGTGGATGAGGACCCTCAAGAATTTATTGATGAGGTATACAAGGTGTTGGCTATCATGATTGTGAGATCGGAAGAGAAGGCGGAGTTGGTGGCTTACCAACTCAAGGGGTGGCCCAAATATGGTACACACAATGGAAAGAGGAGAAGGGGAACAACAATATGGTTCTATGGGAGGAGTTTAAGGCGACTTTCCTCAATCGGTTCTTTCCTCTTGAGCTTAGAAAGGACAAAATAGTGGAGTTCATGAATTTGAAGCAAGGAATATGAGTGTGAGGAAGTATACCCTCATGTTCAACTAACTCTCAAAATATACTCCACACTTGGTTACCTACCCAAGGTCTAGAATGAACAAGTTCATGATGGCTGCATCTAACTTGGTGAGTGAGGAGTGCTGGTCTGCTATGTTGATTAGTGACATGGACTTGTCCCACTTGATGACTTATGCCAAACAAATGAAGGTGGAAAAATTGAGGAAGAGAAGGGGTCATGAGGCCAAGAGATTCCATTTTGATGGTAAGTTCCAAAGTCACAAATGTGGCCGGTTTCATCAAGGCCAAGGGTCTTCTCATGCTTCTAGTAGGAGGTTTGCCAATGATATCCCAACGGCCCAAGGTTATCGTGGTGTAGGTCCTAATAATGTGTGTCCAAGATGTGGTAGGGGTCATAGTGGCCCATGCTTGAGGAATACTAATGCCTGTTATGGTTGTGGAGAGGTCGGGGCATAAGGTGATAGAATGCCCCCGAAATCGCAATAAGGGTAAGGATGTTCATCCTTAAGGCCAGGGTGCTAATATGGTTCCTTTGGGTAAAAAAAGCCAACAAGGTAGTGCCCCAAGGCACAATCGGTTTTATGCTCTTCAAGGGAGGCAAGGGTTGATGAGGTTCTCGATGTCATCACTGATATGTTAAAAGTCTTTGATTTTGATATGTATGCATTGATACCTCAATGGCCTCACTCGGGTGGTAGTAGGACGTGCTACCATGATGGGGGGTATGTACCTCAATAATATATTATGTTCTGTAAGCATGATTTACTCTAAGCATCATTTTTTTTGTTACTCCTCTTATTGCGAAAAAATTTCATATTGAGCACAAATTGTTATGTGAGTCTTATGAGGTGTCTACTCCTATTGGTGCATCTATTGTTGCTAGAAAGGTCTATAGAAATTGTCCCGTTTGCATCTTGCATAAAATATTTCCTAATGATCTTGTTGAGTTAGATATGGTTGATTTTGATGTTATTCTAGGGATGGATTGGTTGCATGCATATTATGCCTCTATTGATTGCAGAACCCGTAGGGTCAAATTCTAATTCCTAAATGAACCCTTCCTTGAGTGGGAGTGTCCTAATATGGTGGTCAAGGGTAGGTTTATCTCTTGCATTAAAGCCCAAAAGTTGATCTCTAAGGGCTGTCTTTGTCATATTGTGAGGGTTAGGGATGTTGAGTCCATAATCCTTCATATAGAGTAGGTTCCATGGTAAGTGAGTTCCTTGATGTCTTTCCAAGTAACCTTCCCGGTGTTCCTCCTGAAAGGGAAATAGACTTTGGTATCGACCTCCTTCCTGATACTCAACCGATTTCTATTCCTTCTTACCGTATCGCCCTGGCGGAGTTAAAGGAGTTGAAGGAGCAATTATGGGATTTTAAGGAGAAAGGTTTTATTAGGCCTAGCAAATTACCTTGGGGTGCACCTATGTTGTTTGTTAAGAAGAAGGATGGGTCTCTTAGAATGTGTATTGACTACCGATAACTTAATAGGGTTACCATCAAGAATATGTATCCTCGCCCAAGGATTGATGATTTGTTTGACCAACTTCAAAGGGGCTAGTCACTTCTCTAAGATTGATCTTCGGTCCGAGTATCATCAAGTAAAGGAGAAAGAGTGTGACATTCCTAAGGCGGCCTTCTGGACTAGGTATGGGTAGTATGAATTTATGGTTATGTCTTTTGGGTTGACCAATGCACCAGCTATCTTTGTGGATCTTATGAATAGGATCTTTAAACCCTACCTTGATTTGTTTATGGTGGTTTTCATTTATGATATTTTGATCCATTCTCATAGTGAGGAGGAGCACGTGGCTCATTTGAGAGTAGTGCTATAAAGATTGAGGGAACAAAAGTTGTATGCTAAATATGAAAAACGTGAATTTTGGTTGAAGGAGGTTGACTTTCTAGGTCATGTGGTGTCGGGGGATGGTATTAAGGTGGATCCTAATAAGATGGGTATGAATAGAAATTGGCCTAAACTATTGACCCCATCGAGCTTTCAAAGCTTCTAAGGTTTAGCGGGTTACTACCGGAGGTTTGTGAATGAGTTCTCTTCTATTACTTTCCCCATGACTAAGTTGACTCAAATGAAGGCTAAGTTTGTGTAGGCCGATGAGTGCGAAAAGAGTTTCCAAACCTTGAAGGATAAGCTTGTCTCCGCTCCTATCTTGAATCCACAAGAAGGGTTGGAAGGGTTTGTTATGTATTATGATGCCTCACTGGTTGGTTTGGGTTGTGTTCTGAT
>DF357607.1:7567-37056 GCA_000787875.1 Solanum virginianum
CCCACCAAAACACTTCCCTCAAATCTCTATACATCTTTGTAGAACCTGGGTGAATAGAATAACAAGAATTATGAGCCTCATCTAAAATTTTCTTTCTCAAGTGATCAACACAAGCCTCATCTAAGGGCACCATCTCCCCCTTGGGAGAAAACCTCCACCTTACCATCTCTCACCAAGGCCATCAATTCTAACAAAGCGGAGTCAAGATCTTGTTTTGCCTTCACCTCCTCAATCAAAAAAGATTTTGAGCCATCAACCACCATAATACCACTATTATCAACCTCCTCCAACCTAACCCCCAATCTAGCCAACCGATGAACCTCCCTAGCCACTTTTTTTCCATCATCATCAACATGTGTTAGGCTACCTATAGACACCCTACTCAAAGCATCGGCCACAACATTATCCTTACCGGGGTAATAATGCATACTCATATCATAATCCTTTAGAAGCTCTAAACACCTTCTTTAGCATCGGTCATAACATTTTCCTTACCAGGGTGATAATGGACACTTACATCATAATCCTTAAGAAGCTCTAACCACCTTCTTTGTCTCAAGTTGAGATCTTTTTAGGTGAACACATATTAGAGAATCTTATGATCGGTAAACACATCAACATGCACCCTAAACAAATAACGACGCCAAATTTTCAAAGCAAATACGACGACAACCAATTGAAGATAATATGTAGGATAATTCTTTTCATGCACCTTAAGTTGTCCAGAGCCATAAGCTATCACCTTACCATTTTGCATCAAAACACAACCGAAACAAATTCTTGAAGCATCACAATACATAACAAACCCTTCCAAACCTTCAAGTAGAGATAAGATAGGAGCGAGACAAGCTTATTTTCAAAGTTTGAAAACTTTTTTCACACTTATCGGTCCACATAAACTTTGCCTTCTTTTGGGTCAACTTAGTCATGGGAGAAGCAATAGAAGAGAAACCATTAACAAACCTCCAATAGTAACCCTCTAAGCCCAAGAAACTTCTAATATCCGATGGGGTCAAAGGTCTAGGCTAATTTCTAATCACCTCTATCATAGGATCTACCTAAATACCATCACCCGACACCACATGACATAGAAAGGCAACCTCTTTCAACCAAAATTCACATTTTTCATACTTTGCATACAACTTCTCCTCCCTCAAGATTTGTAGTACTACCCTCAAATGATCCACATGCTTCTCCTCACTAGGGGAATAGATCACGATATCATCAATAAGTACCACCACAAACAAATCAAGGTAGGGTTTAAAGACCCTATTCATAAGAACCATGAAGATAGTCAGTGCATTGGTCAACCTAAATGACATAACCACGAATTCATAGTGCCCATATCTAGTTCGGAAGGCCATCTTGGGAATGTCACATTCTTTCACCTTCACTTGGTGATACCCGGATCGAAGATCCATCTTAGAGAAGTGACTAGCCCCTTAAGTTGGTCAAAAATATCATCAATCCTTCGTAAAGGGTACTTATTCTTAATGGTCACTCTATTAAGTTGCCGGGTAATCAATATACTTTCCAAGGGAACCATCTTTCTTCTTCACAAACAACACCCATGCACCCAAGGTCATTGGCTAGGCCTAATAAAACCCTTCTCCAACAAATCCCTTAATTTCTCCTTCAACTCCGTCGGGGCCATACGGTAAGGGGGAATAGAAATAGTTTGAGTATCAAGAAGGAGGTTTATGCCAAAATCTATTTCCCTTTCGGGGGGAATGGTGAGAAGCTCACTAGGAAAGACATCAAGGGACTTATTAACCACAGAACTGACTTTATAGGAAGGACTTTGGACCCAACATCCCTAACCCTCACAAGATGATAAGATGGCCCTTAGAGATCAACTTTTGGGCTTTAGTGTAAGAAATGAATCTACCCTTGACCACCACATCATGACTCTTCCACTCAAGAATGGGTTCATTAGGGAATTGGAATTTGACCCTACAGGTTCTACAATCAATAGAGGCATAATATGCATGCAACCAATCCATCCTAAGAATGATATCAAAATCCACCATATGAAACTCAACAAAATCACAAGGAATTATTTTATGCCAAATGAAAATGGGACAATTTCTATACTCTTCTAGCAACAATGGATGCACCAATGACAGTAGACACCTCATTGGCTCATATAATAATTCGGATTCAACAAGAAACTTTTTGGCTACAAAAGGAGTAACAAAATAAAGAGTGGCACCTGGGTATATCAATGCATACACATCAAAATCAAAGACTTTTAACATACTGGTGATGACATCGAGCACCTCATCTACCCCTTGTCTCCCTTGAAAAGCATAGAATCGATTTTTCCTTGGAGTACCCTCTTGACGGCCTCCTCTTCCTAAAAGAACCGCATTTGCACCCCGACCTTGTGGACTACCATCTCCACTCTGGTTGCAATTATGAGGACAATCAATCTTCTTGTGACCCACTTCTCCACAACTATAGCAAGCATTAGTGTTCCTCAAACATGGGCCATCATGGCCTCTACCATATCTTGGGCACATAGCATTAGGCACTACACCACCACCACCATGGACCCTTGGGTTATCATTAGCAAACCTCCTATTAGGAGCATTGGAGGACCCTTGGCCTTGATGAAATCGGCCGCCCATGGGACCTTGAAACCACTTCAAAATGGGCCCTCTTGGCCTCATTACCTCTCCTCTTTCTCAACTTTTCCCTCTCCAATTATTCGGCGTAAGTCATAAGGTAGGACAAGTCCATATCACCTACCAACATGGCGGCACGACACTCCTTATTCACCAAATCGAATACACCCATCACAAATTTGTTCATCCTGGACCTTAGCTTGGCCACTAATTATGGAGTATATTTAGAGAGTTAGTTAAACTTGAGGGCGTACTCCCTCACTCTCATTGACCTTTGCTTCAAATTTATGAACTCTATCATTTTGGCTTCCCTTAGCTCAAGAGGGAAGAACTGGTTGAGAAAGGCCACCTTAAACTCCTCCCAAAGGATCATATTGTTATTCTTCTACTCCTCCTTCCATTGAGTAAACCATATTTGGGCCACCCCTCTGAGTTGATAGGCCACCAACTTCACTTTCTCCTCCGATCTAACTGATAATGTTCATGCTCCAATAAGAAAGCGGTCGCTATCAGCAATTAACCTAACTGAAGGTTAGGGTCGAATCACAGGAAATACGGGGCTTGGCTACAAGAATCCACAACTGATCATTTCAAGCATAAATAACTAAAATCTCTAAATGGAAGGGGGGTTTCTTATGATTCAAAAACAAAGTAAAATAAACACAAAACTAAGACACGAGGAACCCACAATTTTAGGGACAACTTGGGAATTATTTTCACAATGGTTGGTTTACTCGATTACCGTAGGCAACATAACTATAATTGGAAATTCGTATGTAGGATAGTAACCTAGGTTCTTCCAGCTTTCTTGTGAAAGTAAAGGTCAAATTTCACCATGGCGCTTGGTTGGCCACAATGGTATGCCAACTAACCATTACCAATAGTCCCAGTTAACCTCCCTTTGGTCAAGTTTGGTTGATTAGACGAGAACACATCAATTGAATCATATCATCTACTTCCCTTTTCCTATTCATCACTACCTTGGTCGGGCTAGTAATAGCAGTTGGGGTTTGGTGTTAGCCACCACCAAATGACAATCATAATGAAGGAAAATAGACAATACATACAAACCCCAATCGTAGAAATTTAATAAACCTGGTTTATCTCAAATCAACTACCCATGATTCCCACAACCCCAAGTTTTGGGTGCTTAGCTACTCATGGCTAAGGCAAAAACTGCAAAAATGCAAATAAATGACATGATTGAGAGTTTTACCAAAAAATAATGAACATTGTACACACCACAAGTTGCAAACCTAAAAGCTTGATTGATCAACAATGAGCACAAAGCATGATTTGTAATTCCCAAAATGGGGTTTCCAAGAAAAAACAATAAACTAATCTAAAACCCTAACATATTCTTTAGAGAATATTCAAAGGCAGGTTCTATCATCTAAAATCTATTCTTCTCCCCTCTTTTTTTCTAAAAAAAACTAACTTAAGGTATTTATAGTGTTTACAAATAAACCTTAAAAATAACACAGAAAAGACAGTTGGCAGCTGCTACGCCTTGCAGGTACGACTCGTAGGGTGACCTACAAGTCATAGTCGGGGTCTCATATTAGGTCTTGGCATTTTGGACTAAACTGGTATGACCCACAGGTACGAGTTGTTGCTTGAGCTGCGACTCGTATGTTCTTCTCGTAGTCTTGGCCTTCAATTTTTGGTCCAACATTTTGGCTCTCTAATTCTTGCTACGATTCCACCAATACGAGTCGTGGAGAGACTTACGACTCATAGGCTGGCCTCGTAGGGGTGACCTCCATTTAGTAGATTTTTGAATGTTGGTCTTTGATTCCTATTACGATACATCCTACGATCGTAGCTTGGGCTAAGACTCGTAAGTGTGCTCGTATGTCTTACGCTTCAACAAAATCTGCAACTTTTTTTCAAAATCATGCCAACCTAACTTTTCTGCAAGAACAACACAAAAACACATAAAAACCATAAAAAGTCGCATTAAGAACTCACGAAATCCCTTGTTTTAGGCATCAAATGTGTTGTGATTTGACAGAATATCAACACCCTCAACTTAGAATTATTGCTTGTCCTCAAGCAACGACTCAATCTAAGCAGACAAAGAGAATACATAGCAGCTATACTAATGGCATATACAACAACTCTTCTGATTCATGTACCCAACTACCATTTTCAAAACAGGATTGCAAGGTTATTAAGCAAAACAAGAACATAATGAGATACCTGGCAATCCAACTATGATAAGCTAAGGAGCATCAACTGTCCACAATTGCTGGTGTAGTCATATGCTACTCAAGTAGTGCAAATGCCATCACCGGAAAGAAATCCCTCATACTCACTAAAAAAGCATTTAGAATTCAGGGACTGAGGAAGCATTCTCACTCTCACAATTAAAATTCAAGCATAATGACTAACACCATACACTTGCCTCTATACTCATCTTCTGGATTGGTGATAAAGTGGAGATGGATTACTTTAGGACTTATAGACTTGTAACATAGGTCCAGGGAGCATTGGTATGGTATTTTAGGCAAATAGTGACTAGAAGCTATCCTTGAACCATGTTTACCAACACCTTTTGCTTTCATAATCCAACCTTTTTTCAATAACTCCACCCTTATTCTCATGTTTTGAACTTTTCTCGAGTGCTTTCTTTCTCTTTTTCAGCTGTACCTCAATTTCAAACTCATTTTTGCTACTTTTTCACAACTCAAGGCACTTTTCTATTCTCTCTCTTCACTCAATTCATGCTTTTCTCTTTAAAAAATTTCTTTCTTGATTTCCCAACTAACCACCTTATTATTATTACTTTACCACAATAAGGGCCACCCTCAACTTAAGCTATCAGCCTCAGGTGAAGTACAAAATATCTATGCCTCAAACCAGGGCCACCAACTGCAACCACCCTCAACTTAGGCCTTTGGCCTCAATCAAGGTTCACATGCTCAACAATACACCAAGGCCAATATCAAGGCATTTCATCAAACAAGGTTAAGTCAGCAAAGTGTCAAAAAAGAATGAGTACATGAGAAGCTCAAAATTTTGGAATAAGGGACTCACGCACAATATCAACCTAAACCATCAAAAATTCTTAGGTATCTAAGCTAACAAAGTATCAAGAAAGAATGAATACATGAGAAGCTCAAAAATTTGGAACAAGGGATTCACTCACTCATTTGGTAGGTCATTTACGCCAAAAGTGGGTTCACTCAAAGAACAAAGGCCTAAAATCCTTTCAATATCCAACACATCACCCAAACCAAACTTAGAGTAATAAGGCAAGTTCTGAGTCTATACAAGATGCATAAATACAGCAAAATAAGCTCACAACACACATGACATTTGCATCCACAATCAAATATAGACTCACAAGTCATGCTTTCAGCCTCAACTTACCTTCACAATATCAGAACAAACATTACCAGATACTCAAAAATGCATGAATGCATCAATAATCACAACCTCAAAAATTTTGAGGGTACCTAATTTTTCATCAAAACATTAAAAAGCAATTAAAAACTATGTATATGCCAATAGATAACACTACTATGAATTTACACATTATCTACACTACCTAAAACATGTCAGTTCAACAGAAAAGTAAACATCCACAAGGAAAAAGAAGCACAGCAAGAAAACCTTAGGATCAAAAATAGAGGAAGTTATGGACTAGAGGCTACTCAGACTTCACCTTAATCCATAACTTCCCACACCCCACCAAAATATGATACTTTGTCCTCAAAGTAAAAAAACAAGGAAAAAGGTGCAAGGGGCGTACCTTGGGTTGCCTCCCAGGAAGCGTCTGATTTATTGTCGTGGCATAACAGGAAGCTATTGTGTTCATGCCTCTTCAAGGTCCCAATCTTCCACTATTTTGATTTCTTCCATGTCACCCATATACCATTTGACCCTTTGTCCATTGACTTTGAAAGTTTTGCCATCCCTGCTTTCTAGCTCGATGGCTCCATGACTAAGGACGCACACTACTCTAAAGGGCCCCATCCACCTAGATTTGAGTTTTCCAGGAAACCACCTCAACCTAGAGTTGTAGAGCAGTACCATGTCCCTCTGAGAAAATTGGCAATCTTCAATTCTACGATCATGCTGAACTTTCATTCATTGCTTGTACAAGGCGGAGCTCTCATATGCCCGTAGTCTAAACTCATCAAGCTCATTCAACTTGCATCAACCTAGAAGTTGCAGCTTCAGGCCAATCTAGATTCAACTTCTTCAATGCCCATAGTGCCTTGTGCTCAAGTTCGACTGGCAGGTGACAGGCCTTTCCAAACACCAATTGATAAGGGGACATTCTGATGGGAGTCTTGAAGGCAATCCGGTAGGCCCAAAAAGCATCATCTAACTTCCTTGACCAATCAGTGCGATTCACATTCACTATTTTGGATAAGATTTGCTTTATTTCCCGATTCGATACTTCCACTTGCCCACTAGTTTGGGGATGGTACGGGGTTGCCACTCGGTGCTTCACACCATATCTTTCAAGGAGAGCTTTGAATAATCGATTACAAAAATGAGAACCTCCATCACTGATAATAGCTCAAGGTGTACCAAACCTAGAAAAAATATTTTCTTCGGAGAAACTCGATGACACTCTTACCCTCATTGTTTGGTAAAGCTATGGCCTCCACCCACTTAGAGACATAATCAACTGCGACCAGGATGTATTTATTACCATGAGAGCTGATGAAGGGTCCCATAAAATCAATGCCCCAAACATCAAATAGTTCTATGACCAAAATAGGATTCAGAGGAAGTTCGTGCTTTCGTGAAACTCCCCTTTCCCTTTGACATCAATCACAAGAATTAACATAATCATGGGCATCTTGATGTATAGAGGGCCAATAGTAGCCATACTGCAATACTTTATAAGAAGTTTAAGCTCCACTATGATGACCACCCACCAATGAAGAGTGACATGCTTGAAGAATGCTCATCATTTCTACCTCTGGAACACATCTACAGATGATCCCATCCATCATATATGCGAAACAAATATGGATAATCCCAGAAGAACTTCTTTACATCATGCATAAACTTGTGACGTTGATGGGTGTTCAAATCAGGAGGCACTATATCACTCACCAAGTAATTAACATAATCTGCAAACCAAGGTATAAGATCATGTGACGCTACCAGAACTCTTTCATCGGGGAATGAGTCATTTATGTCAAGCCAATCATCAAACTTCACCATAGCCTCATCTTCCAATCTAGAAAGGTGATCAGCAACCTAATTTTCTGACCCTTTTCTGTCAATCACATCAAAATTAAATTCTTGCAAGAGAAGTACCCATCTAATTAATCTTGGCTTTGCATCCTTCTTCACTATCAAATATTTGAGAGTCGCATGGTCTATATGCATAATCAACTTTGCCACCAAATAAGTATGAATGGAATTTTTCAAAAGCAAAAACTAATGCAAGCAATTCTTGTTCGGTCACAGTATAATTCTTCTGGGCCACATTTAGTGCTTTGCTGGCATAATAGATCAGGTGTAAGACTCTCTCTCTTCGTTGCCCTAACACTACATCGAGTGAAACCCCACTTGCATCACACATTAGTTCAAACAGTTGTGACCAGTCTGGAGCTACAATAATAGGTGTTGTGGTCAGCCTTCTTTTCAATTCTTCAAAGGCATGCATACATGCATCATCAAACACAAACTTCGCATCTTTCTCTAGCAACTTACACAAGGGTTATGAGATCTTGGAGAAATCCTTTATGAAACGGCGATAGAACCTAGCATGGCCTAGAAAACTTCTAATACCTTTTACCAAAATTGGTGGTGGCAATTTCTCTATCACCTCAATTTTTGCTTTATCCACCTCAATTCCCTTGCCCAAAATTTTGTGACCAAGTATGATGCCTTCTTTGACAATAAAATGGCATTTCTCCCAATTTAGCACCAAGTGACTCTCGACACACCTCTGCAATACATCACACAAATGTAAAAGGCATTTTTCAAAAGACTAGCCGACGACACTAAAGTCATCCATGAATACCTAAATAGTACTTTCAACCATGTCTAAGAAGATAGACATCATGCATCTTTGAAATGTGGCTGGAGCATTACAAAGTCCAAAGGGCATTCTCTTAAATGCAAAGGTACCATAGGGGCATGTGAAAGTTGTCTTCTCCTGATCCTCAGGCACAATAACAATTTGATTGTACCCGGAATAACCATCAAGGAAATAATACCATCCCTTTTCTACCAATCTGTCGAGCATCTAATCCATAAAGGGCATAGGAAAATGATCCTTCTCAGTAAAAACATTTAATTTTCTATAATCCATGCACACTCTCCATCCGGTGACTGGTCTCATAGGAATCAACTCATTCTTTGCATTAGGCACCACTATAATACCTCCCTTCTTTGGGACACACTACACTGGACTCACCCACTCACTATCAGCAATTGGGTAGATTACCCCCACATCTAACCACTTGATGATTTCTTTCCTCACGACCTCTTGCATTGGGGGGTTCAATCGCCTTTGATGCTCAATACTCGATTTATAATCCTTGACTAGCTGAATCTTATGAGTGAATATCCCAGGGGGTATGCCAATGATGTCTGCAATTGTCCACCCAATAGCTCTCTTATACTGCTTGAGAACTGAGACTAGGGCTCCTATTTGAGCTTCACTAAAATCTACTGCAATAATGACAGGTAATGTACTATTCTCTCCCAAGTATGCATATTTTAGATGCGATGGTAATGCCTTTAACTCTAACTTTGGTGGAATTTCTATAGAGGGCTTAGTAGGTGGAGTCTCCATGTTGCACAAGTCAAACTCCAACCTTGCTTGTCGCCTCGGCCCAAATGACACCCCAAGAGCATTTACTGTTTCCTCATAATCAGGAATGTTATCACCATCGAAGTTCATCAACACGACTGCCAAAGGATCAACCCCAAGCCTCAATTCTACTGGGATTTCTACTTCATCATCCTCATCCATTGAAATCATTGAGATGACTTGAAACTCAAAACTCTTTCTATCATGCTGACCCACTTGAAACACAACTATCTCTTCACCAAACCTGAAAGTAAGTAGACTCTTCTCAATATCAACTAATACACGACCTATGGCTAAGAAAGGTCTTCCCAAAATGATAAGAACTACAAAATCAACCTCACAGTCAAGTATAACAAAATCTACAAGAAATATAAATTTGTCTACCTTTACCAACACATCATAAAAGATCCCAACAGGCTTCTGAACTATTCTATCTGCCATCAACAACCGCATCTTTATAGGAACAAAGCACCCCAAACTAAGCTTTCTGAATACGAAAAAAAGCATCAAATTAATACTAGCCCCCAAACCACACAGTGCTTTAGCAAACGCAAGTTATCCGAGAGTGCATAGTATAGCGAATGCACCCGGGGCTTCCCGCTTTTGCACCAAAGACTTTGCAGTGATGACACTACAACATTGAAAATATTTAGAGAGGTCTAGACTCACTTTTAGCTTCATCTTGACTAGATCTTTCATCCATTTGGAATACCACGACATCCTCTCAAGAGCTTCCATTAAGGAGATATCAACTGACAACTTCCTAAGCATCACCAAGAAATGTTCAAACTTACCTTCCTCCTTCCTCTTCCCAAGCCTTTGAGGAAAAGAAGGAGGGGGCCTTAGAAAGGTTTTATACTTCTTGGGTTGCTCTCCAGTGTTGCATGCCTGGGTTCCCTCATTCACTCTCTTCCTACAGTTCCCATTTTCAACCATTAGCATAGAGCGAATCTACAGCACTTTCGCAACTCCAAGTCATGACCGCCATGCAATGCCATTCATTCTTAGGACTTTGAACCATATTGCTAGGTAAGGTGCCCTTTTGGCATTGGTTCAACTGTGAAGAAACTTGCCTAAATTGTTGTTCAAGTTGCTTAATCGCCACCAAGTGAGACTCTATCTTTTAGTTAAAACTTAAAATATCCACTTTCATTCCCTTTAAAGTCTCATCTTAATGGTCGGCCCGCTTCAACAACTTTTCAAACATCTCTTCAAACCTAGAGTTACTAGACTCCGACATCACGATTGTGAGGAGGCACATAAGGACCATTCATGTAACCCTCTATTCTACCCCACTCAACATCTAGCACTCTCTCTATCATAGTAAACACCCCAATTGTCTCTATACACCCCATCACGATTGAAATTCCGACATAGATTCCCGGAACCTTGCCTCCAATAGTCCAAATTGGACCCTTGAGGGTTGTTCCAGAAACCCGCCACTTCGTTGCTTACAAAACATGCATCCTCACCAAAGAATAGATCATCATAGATAGGAGCCTTCGGAGGTTGGTGACTTCCTTGACACTTGCTTGATTTTGCTTTAAAACCAAGTTCATACTTCTACGAAATTGAGCAAGTTGCTCCATGATCTCTTCATTTACCTTTGCTTGCTCATTATAGGTGATAACCACACAAGAAGATTTCATCACACCTCGCTCTCGTTGACCCCATGCCCTATTTGTTTTGACCACTTGCTCCATCCTTAACGCGATCAATACAAAAGGTGGGTCAAGGAACATGCCTCCCATGATCGTGTCGACACAAGATTGACTATTCTCATCAAGCGCCCGATACAAAATCCCAACCAAGGCATCATAAATAATCTTATGATCAGGGACCATCCTCAAGCATTTAGTAAACCTCTCCCATGTTGTGCTAAAAGAATCACCCGACAATTACTCAAAGTAGTTGATTTGATCCTCGAGCTTCAACTTCTTAGATCTTGAAAAATATCTTTCAAGAAATACTCTCTGAAGCTCAGCCACAATTGTAATAGTACCCGAAGGAAGCTCGAACAACCATACAGCTACATTGCCAATCAATAACAGTGGAAACACTCTTAAACCAATAACATCAAGAGAAAGGTTTTATGTCCCCATGACACTCTTGCAAACAAACACCACATTTTGAAGATGATGGTGGGGATCCTCCGAACGTAGCCCTATGAATAGTCCACAATTTTGGAGCATTTGGAGCAATCCACTCGATACCATAAACCCAGTATCTACCAGTAAAGAAGGCAGTACTATAACACCAATAACATCCATACCCATAGCATTCAATCGATATTGATTCCACCCATAAGCATTTTCATTGAAGTCCCTGAGCTATGGTTGTTGCCCCTCCATTGTGGATTCTCCTCTCTTCCAATATCCTCATTCGTATGCATATCCTCCTCAACCTCGATATCCTCATTCACTTAAGCCATTCTTCTTGATAATCGATGGATCTCCAAAATTGAGTGGAGCTAAGGGATTGACTTAGCTCATTGTGTTGGGCATACAACCTAGCACACCCTGCAAATAAAATCAAACAACAAAAACAAAAACAAAAGAAAAATACAAAAGACTCAAGAAATCAATACTAGAACTAACTAATAGTGAAATCAAAAAAAAACCTAGTCGTAGTCCCCGACAACGGCACCATAACTTCTGATGATGTTCACGCTCCAATAAGAAAGTAGTCAGTATCAGCAATTAACCTAACCGAAGGTATAGGGTCAAACCCACAGGGAATACAGGGCTTGACTACAAGAATCCACCACTAATAATTTCAAGTATACATAACTAAAATCTCTAAATAGGGAAGGGGGATTCTTGTGATTCAAAAACAAAATAAAATAAACACTAAACTAAAACGCGAGGAAACACTCAATTTTAGGGACAACTTAGAAATTATGTTCACCATGGTTCGCCGACTTGATTACCCTAGACAACATAACTACAATTGGAAATTCACATGCAGAACGATAACTTAAGTTCTTCCAGCCCTCTTATAAAGGTGAAGGTCGAATCGCACCATGGCACTTGGTCAGCAACCATAGCATGCCAACTAACCGTTACCAATAGTACTCAATCAACCTCCCCTTGGTTAAGATAAGTTGATTAGATGAAAACACATCAATCAAATCATGTCATCTACTTCCCTTTTCATATTCATCACTAACTTAGTCAAAATAGTGATAGTAGGCGAGGTTTGGTGTTGGCCACCACCAAACAACAATAATAATAAAGAAAAATAGACAATACATGCAAAACCCCAATCATAAAAATCCAAGAAACCTAAGTCATCTCAAATCAACTACCCATGATTCCCACAACCCCAAGTTGTGGGTGCTTAGCTACTCATGGCTAAGGAAAAACAAACAAAAATGCAAATAAAAGACATAATTGAGAGTTTTACCAAAAAACAATGAAAAGTGAAGACACCAAAAGTTGCAAACCCAAAAGCTTGATAGATAAAAAAAGAGTACAAAACAAGATTTGCAATCCCCAAAAATAGGTTTTCCAAGACAAAACAATAAACTAAAAATATGAAAAACCTAAAAAATTATTGAGAAAATATTAAAGAGAAAAATTTCCAATCTCCCTAACTAATCTGCTCTTCTCCTGTCTCCTCTTCTTTCTTAAAAAGAAAACCCAACTTAAAGTAATTATAGTATGTACAAATAAACCCTAAAAATAACGCAAAAAAGACAGCTCGCAGCTGGTACGCCCAACAAATATGACTCATAAGATGACCTAAGAGTCATAATCGGGGTCTCATATCAGGCTCTTCGCATCTTGGACTAAACTAGTACAACCCACTAGATACGAGTCATTGCTTGAGCTACGACTCATACGTTCGTCTCATAGTCTTAGCCTTCAGTTTTTGGTCCAACATTTTGGCTCTCTGATTCTTGCTACAAGTCCACCTATACGAGTCGTAGTGTAGACTTACAACTCATAGGATAGCCTCATAGGAGTGACCCCCACTTAGAAAATTTCTGAATGTTAGACTCTGATTCCTACTACGACACACCCTACGACATGTACCTTGGGCTATGACTCGTAGGTGTGCTCATATGTCCTATGCTTTAGCAAAATCTGCAAGAACACCGTATTACTCGTAGCTTGAGCTATGACTCGTATATGGGCACGTATGGCCTATGCTTCAGAAAAATCAATATTTTTTCTTTAAAATCATGCCAACCTAATTTTTCTGCAAGATTAACACAAAAATACATCAAAACCATAAAAAGTCACTTTAAGAACTCACAAAATCCCTTGTTTCAGACACTAAATGTGATGTGTTTTGACAGCATATCACTTTCATAGCTCAAATCATGCATAATCTCAATAGACAAAGATCAACTCATAGTAGAAGCATAAATTAGATATTCATGTATAATCAACAATATTTGATAAAACCCTAACATAATCCATGCTTATATTTCATAATAAGAGATACCCAGAAATAACACAACTTAAAATCATGCAAATTTTCATAAAAAGGAAGATTGGGCTCCATGGATGAAAGGACCCAATGGATGAAACCCACATACCTAAATTTAGGGATTCCTTAATGTAAACTTTGAAGGAGGCTTGAAGTTTAGATTGACTTCTTGAGATCCAATGTGAGCTTGAAATCTTTAGATTTGGATGGAAATTTTTGATAAAGTGTTGAGAGGTTTTAGAGAGGGTTTTGAGTGATATAGAGTTGAAAAATAGCTAAGTATGAGAGATTCCATGTGTAAATGAGTATGAGGCCATGACCCTAATGCCCTTTGGCAGAAACAAGAAAATAAGGAAAAACCAACACTGGTCCGTGATGGGTCTGCATCGCAG
This sequence comes from Solanum virginianum, assembly GCA_000787875.1. NCBI lineage: Eukaryota > Viridiplantae > Streptophyta > Magnoliopsida > Solanales > Solanaceae > Solanum > Solanum virginianum. Next base: position 21,817 of record DF357607.1, read on the forward strand.
ACCAAACGTGTACAACTACTGATTTCCAAAAAATGAACTTATATTATTTTTCACTATAGGTCTTTTAAAATTTAGGTTATACCTATTTCCCCCTTATTTTCTCCTCTGATCAAGAATATGAAGTCGGATTTTCAAAATCATGCACAAATTTTGAGATATATAAAAATTATGATTATGGTCATTCCAAAGCTATATGTGGACCGTTTAATCTACTCCAACACTATCATCATCTTTGTCGAGCTTCATAGTGATTACCATGGGTGTGTCACTGATCCTGACATCCACCATCCCAAACTTAGCAATAAATTCCTTGACCTACTTCTGTTGATGTATAGATGTACCTTCCTATCCCTAATGTACTTGGAGACGTAGTAAGAAATTCAGTTCCCCTATTATGCTTATCTCAAACTCACTCCCCATGAGCTTTGCAATTTCTGCACCCAGATCTTCTTCCATTCCTCCAAAGATGATATCGTCAACATAGACTGGGACTAAGAGCACATGAGCACCCTTTTTCTTTAAAAATAGTGTATTATCAAATTTTCCCCTGGAGTATCCATGACTCAAGAGGAAGATGGAGAGTTTATCATACCAAGCTTTAGGAGCCTATTATAGTCCATATAGATCTTTATCTAATTTGTATACATAATTGGGATGTTCGTGGTCTTCAAATCCAGGGCGTTCCTTAACATAAACTTTTTCCAAGAGATACCCATTGAGAATTACACTTTTAATATCCATCTGATACAACTTGAATTTCATGTGTGCAACAAAGGCTCTGAGCATTCGAATAGCCTCAATGTGTACGATGGCAAAAAAGGTCTCATCATAGTCAATTCCTTCTTATTGGTTGTACCTTTGCACCATAAATTTTGCCTTATTTCTGGTAATGGTGACTTATTTGTCTGACTTGTTCCTGTATACCCATGTGGTCCCAATGATGGTCTGATATTCAAGAAGGGGTACCAGATGCCAAAGCTTCCTATATTACCTTGTTATGACTTTACCCCTGTCGAAGACCCTACCATGACCATCGAAGGGCTTATAAAATTCAAAATACATAGCTAATATCCATTTCTCATCCAGCAGTGCCATCTTAACATTTTTGGGTTCAAACAGAGATATATATATAGAAAAGGCACACATATTCCTTAGCTTTGATCTGGTAGATATTTCTGTGTCCAGAGGAGTCAATAGACTCTCAAGAGAGTGTGAGCTCTTATGTTTCTAGTTATGTCCAAGATCCTCTGGTGCTAGATTATTGCTAGTGATACCTAAGGGACCAGCTTCAATAGATTATGATTCTCTAAATGAGCCATCTCCATTGGGAGATTTAGCCTCAGGTGATTCTTCTCTCTCCATATTTCCAGATGTCAGAGGACCTAATTAACTGGAGTATTCCCTGCCATTCTTATCATTTGAATCCTTCCTACTGTCAGTTGCTTCTGGCTCATGCACCTGTTCCTACACAGCTTTCTTAGCCATATAATTAGCCTTATCAAATAGTACATGTACACTTTCTTCAACATATTTAATCTATTTATTGAACACCTTATAGGCTTTATTCTGGGAGGAGTACCCTATAAAAATTCCCTCATCACTCTTGGCATTAAGATTTCCTAGAGCATCCTTTATATTATTGTGTATATAACCAATATAGCCAACGGAACGCAGATGAGCTAGATTCAATTTTCTACCCTTTAATAATTTATAGGGAGTTTTGTTCAGGATAATCCTAATCATGCATTTTTTGATGAGGTAGTAGGTGGTGTTTATTTCCTCAGCCCAAAATCTCTATGGAAGATTGCTTACTATCAGTATGGTTCTCGCCATATCCTCTAGAGTTCTATTCTTTCTTTCCACGACCCTATTTTGTTGGGGAGTTCTAGGTGCTGAGAAGTTGTGTTTCACCCCATTTTCAGCATAGAAATGAGGAATTTTGAGTTCTCAAATTATGTACCATGGTCTGTTCTCAAGCTCATCAAATGGCAATTTAGATTCTTTCGAACCATTTTAGCAAATACAACAACCACATCAAATGTTTCATCCTTGTATATTAGAAAGAATATCCATGTGAACCTTGAGTAATCATTCACAAGTACGAACACATACTTGTTTCCTCCCGACTTTGGACTCGCATAGGACCACAGAGGTCCATGTGAACCAGTTCTAGAGGCCTGTGGGTGCTGACTAAGCCAACTGGTTAAAAGCTACTCCTGCAATGTTTACCTTGATCATAGGCTCCATAAACTTGATCTTAAGTAATCATTCCCTCAGGTAGTCCCAAAACCAGATCCTTTGAAATCAGTTTGTTGATTATTGAAAAGTTGGCGTGTCCTAGTCTTTTGTGCCATAGTGAGGATTCATTGCTCATGGCACTGAGGCACTTCCACTCAGATTGAGTAGGACTATTGATGTCAACCTTGTATACATTTTTGTTTCTCTTCCCCCTGAGTATAAGCCACTTAAAGATGACATTTGTCACTTTATATTCACAGGCAGTGAAGAGTACATCATTTCCTTTGTCACACATTTGAGAGACACTTAATATATTATGTTTTAGTCCCTCCACATAGTACACATTGTCAATGCATTGAGATATAGATGGTCCCACTTTTCCAATACATTTGACTTCCTCTTGTTTGCCATTTCAAAAGCTTGCATTCCTGCCTTGGAAGTCACTCAGTAGAAGAAAGTTAGATTTATCTACTATCATGTGTCTAGAGTATGCGCTATGTAAGTACCATTGCTTCTATTTTCCTTCTATTAGTTCTTGTACAATTAATAAGGGTTAGATTTAGGCACCCAGATCCACTTGCGTCCTTTTTGATTGTAAAAAAGGTGAATAAGATCCCTTTTTGCCCAAGTAGGAAGTTCCTTCTTAACCTTTTTAGTTCTGGTGGTTCTAGAAGAATATCTACTTTCATTATTAAACCAGTTAAACCTGGGTGGATATCTTTTACCTAACTAGTACTTGTTAGTTCTAGGTGGATATTTTCTTTCTGTTCTGTTTCTAATAGCCCTACGAGGATGTCTTCGCCTTGTTCTCCTCCTTTGTCCACCTTTTTCATAGTTCATGTAGATGTAGGAGATACTGCTATCAAACACATTTGAGTTTTATTATAGTTATTTCTCAGATGATGAGTCTTGCCACATAAGGTTCAAAGGACTTCATGGTCTATTGCACGATCTTTAGGTTCCTTGATCTTGAACTCGATCCTATACTTGGTGGTGGACTGACCTTACTGCATATCATAGAGCATTGTAGAAGACTTATCCACTTCATGTTATGCTCTAATTTAGCTTTGTTCTAGTCAAATTCTTTTGAAAGAACTTTATTTTTATTAGACATAATATCAAGCTCATCCCCCAGTTTTTTGAATTTTTCTTCTAGGTCTGATTGGACCTAACTCATAATGGTTTTTGTCCCTTCTAGAAGCCTTAAGGTTATCAATCTCCACCAATAGTTTTTGATTGACATTTTCAAGGTCTTCTTAGTTCTAAGCTGAGCATAGTCCTCCAGAAGAAGGTCCTTGGAGTCCTAAATAGTCAGATTGGCCTCAATCAGAACCTGCGACAAGGACTCAAGCTTTTTCTTAAAATACAAATGAACATTAGCTTTAGCTTGTTCAAAACTTACCTTGGTGTCTAACAGTGCACTATCCTTGTCATGAGAACCTTCTCCCACCATTAATACTAGATTTTCTTGATTCTCATCAGACTTGTAGTTGTTAGTGTTGAGATCAGTCAGTGTGGTCACTTGTTCCTTGCTACTTTCATCATCAGATTCATCCATAGCTACAAGGGCTAGGAAATCATACTTCTCCAATTCCTCAATAGCTATGAGAGATTGATTTTTAGGTGCTTCTCTATCAGATTCCTCACCAGTATTACTGGCTAAGGCAACAAGAGCTCTCTATACCAAAAGATCTACTTTATGATTGGTCATACTCCTATCCTTGCGAACATATGGTTCAGCCCTAATTTCCTTAGGTTTTTTTAGGAATATTCTTCTTATACTCAAGTGCCTAAAGAGGATAAAACTTGATGAAGTGATCAGGACTTCCACACTTGTGGCATAGTTGTTCCCTTTGATCTTTCTCAACTATTTGTTGTGGAGGCCTTCTTGTTCACCAGTCCTTGCTCGCAGTATTTGTTGAAACTTCTTAGTGATCAATGCAATATTTTCTTTCTCAGTAGCCTTCAGAACCGGGTGCTTATCCTTTCTCTTATTGTTCAGTTCTTTCTCCTTATTCTTCTTTAGCTCATAGGTCACCAGAGTACCCATCAGCTAATCCATGGTCATGGTGTCCAAATCCTTAGCCTCAATGATTGCTTCTACCTTGCTTTCCCAGGATTCAGTTAACACACTCAACATTTTTTGGATGGCTTTACCCATAGGGATAACCTCCCCCAAAGAGTAGATTCCATTCACTATAGCAGAAAACCTAGTTTCCATTACCTAAATGGTTTCCCCTTCATACATTCTAAACAACTCATTTTGTGTTTGAGATTATCAATCTTAGCTTTTTTTTTCACCTGAGTAGTTCCTTCATGAGCCACCTATAGCGTGTCGAAGATTTTTTTAGCATCTTAACATAAAGAAATCCTATTGTATTCATCAGGACCAATGCCATACAAAAGAATCTTTTTTGCCTTTGCATTGTTCTAAATGGCAATCTTGTCAGCGTCATTCCACTCAAGTCATTCCTTAGGTACTCTAGGGGCTCCAGAGGTCGCTCCATCTTTCATTGGGATTTTTGATCCATTGAGAAAAATATTCCAAAGATCAAGATGTTCCTCTTCAATGTGATTTATCATCCGAGTCTTCCACCATTTGTAGTAGTGTCTGTTACACAATAGAGGGTTGGATTGAGAGGCTCCTTCTTGTGCTATGGGTAGGGGCACCATTATCTTTTTGAGGTTATTAGCCTTGATTCAAAAAGACCTGCTTTGATGCCAATTGAAAAGATGACTACCCCTATTTCGCTAGTACACAAGTTTAGTAAGCAGTACCAACAAGTATGTTTAAAGTAGTAAAGAGAATACACAACTTACAGTGGAAAAACTCCTTGCTCAAGGGAGAAACATCCACTACCTACACTAATAGGATTTCAACAACTTCACTAACTTCAAAAACTCGAGCAATGTCAACTCATAACTCACTCTTCACACCACAACTATTAAGAGTCAAACCCACTCCCAGTTACAACTCACTCAAAGAAAACACTTTCTTCCAATATTTGTCCCTAAACAAAGATTCTAAGAAGATTGTCAAATAAACTTGAACAATCAAGAAAAGCCTAACTCTAGATCTTGCTTGACTCCTTAAGTGCCCATACTCTTACTTGAATCTCTCATGATCACAATGCAAACGTTGCTTCTTCTAGGGTTGATGATTGTATTTATATTGAACCTTAGGGACATTCCATACAAGACTCCTTTCTTGAGTAGGGCAAGCAATTCTTTTCCATAAATAAGTCCTTTTCCTAAGTTGCTGCCTTCGCCAAATCCTATTCTTATTCAGTTTTCTTAAATAGCTCTCCATCTCCAGTTGGGACATTGCTTGCGTCTCTTGATGTGACTTAACAGGATCTGGTTCTATTTATCATTATCAAAACTACATACGCATACCTAAAAGAATCCTAACATTTTGTATAGAGGAAATCGAGACTATGTTTGAGATGGATTTGCAATCAATAATTGCCTAAAGAAGGGATATCAAATAATGTTTGAGGTTGTTACTAATACAGGGACACCAATATGGAAATTTTGAGTTTTTACCAATGGAAAAACTCCAATGAATAAGGTCAAAGGAAAGTTTTCTCATCTCAAAGAAAATGTTTTTGTGAATTATTTTGTGTTTTGATTTCAAAACATAGTAGAATATATTGTATTCACACACATAAATAGGTGTAGTTGTGCCTATGTGTGTTGTTCTATAGTGGAATATATTGCATAATAGTAGTGAAATGTATTATGTTCATATACATAAAGGAATCAGGTAATCTTGAGTCAATTCTCTTTAGTTCTGTTTTCCTTATTCATTGCTAGAGTTAGCAAGAATAGGTGAGTGAAGTCTAAGGTTGTCTGAGTTAGATAAGTTTAGTGCATAGTCTCTGTGCTTGCTACTTAGTTTCGAGTGAGGCCCACTGTTTTTGTTAGGGGAAAATGGGATTGCGAGTTTTAATCCATGGATTGCAAGAGTTTGTAACCTTGCTTTCCACTCTTTGAAGTTGGTGGAATCATTTTGAAATTCTAAAATTCAGGTCGCGATTGTTGTTTCCTTGCGAAATGAGTTTTTTTAAGTAAAAGTTTTGTGTTGTTTATTTTCTGTCTTTACTTACACTGTAATAAGAGATCTGCTCCCTTGTAGTAGATGCGTTCAACTTAACAATGTATATAATATTTTTACCTAATTGTATCCCACATTTCAGCGCTATAACATGCCAACCCATAGTTATATTTTCTAATGTCTTAAAACAACAACTATTTGGAATAAATATAATGTACGACTTTAGTTTGTTGTGTCACATAATTTTTTCGATTTTGAAACATATCCACGTGTTATATATTTCCCTTTTTACTCTAATTATTAAAATGTCTTATCATATCCTGTTTTAATTTTTTTTTGTTATTTTGTAATAAACAGACATTATGAAAAAGCCATCAAACATGAGTCCTCTCAATGCAAAGTATCTAACTCAGCTGCTGGTGATGATGATCATCCTTATTTTATTTCAATCATTAAACCTTATTGGTTGAGGAAGTCAATTTTGGTAAACTATTTAAATTGATTTTATCTAGGGTTAAGTTATTTATATATACTTAGAGGTGTAAAAACAATTTATGTTGTCATGTTGCATTTGTCCTATTTTAGTTATTATGTTGCGTTTTTTGAAATTCAATTTGACTAATTTTCAAAAGTAAATTAGATTAAATTAATTTTATATTTAAAATAAAAATTTAGATATTGAAAAAACTATATATATGAAACGTTCTTTTTTATATTAATATGATTAAAAAATGCATCTTAAAACGTTAGACAAAGTTTATATGATTTGACTCTAAAAATATGACAATTAAATGGGATGGAGGGAGAATAATGTAACTTATTAGAGTAGATTGTTTATTCGATTTTCTTTTCTATTATTGTACTAGTAACTTAACTTGATAGCATAAAAATTAAAGTAGTATACTCGTACCTGATTAGAAAATTCATTGAGTATACATATTAGATAGATCTTAGATAGAAAGGGGTGGAGGTTGCGTATTAGGATAAAATGTTAATAGGTTAGTAGGGGTAGGATGAGGTCTGACCTTGTGATTTAGTAGGTTAGTAGGATTAGTCGTGCCTTTATATTTTATGTTGTTGTTGTTGGCCATCTTATATTTGTTACTTTTATTGTACTTATATATTATTATTTGCTTTCCACTTTATATCTACTATCTTTTGCTTTTGGGGCCTGATATTTTGAGACAAGGTTTTCCGAAAACAACCTCTCATCTCGTTGAGGTAGTAGTAAGGTTTGCGTACATTTTAACCTCCTCAGACCTCACTTGTGGAATTTCACTGGGTATGTCTGTTTTTATTCCCCTAACCTCTCTCATATTCTAATAACAAAAGGAACAAAGAGGAAAACAACATATACGAACACATAGTATGGTGAAAAAAGTAATACTCACAATAGAAGTGAACTATAGGTATTGTGCCATTGTTAGTTAGTTCAAACTTATAGGAATGTCCAACTTGAAGTCCATTTACATTTCTGAACTATGTACATCCTCTTTTAGTTCCAAAGTGATAACGGCCCATTTACCCTATACACAATGACCACAATCTCCGGTTTCCATCGACTAGGACCATCTCACATCTATGCAACAAGCCATTTGATTTTACAAAATTCAAGGGAAGATATTGATCAAGTTTATCCCAATATATACATCAATATCACGTTATCACACACACAATAGTATTAGCGAAGTCTTATACTAAAATTTGCACTCTTACCAGAATAGGATTGTAGTGTAAGGTTTAATTGTAGATATAAAATGAGAGTTGGCATCAACTGATATTGAAGTAGCTAGTTGTGATTTCAGAGTAGGTCGTGCCCAACGTCTTAAGGTTTTTTCTCTCTAAACCTTTATTTGATGACATTCTTTTAGCATCCAATTTTGTCTTCTTTACTTCAGAATGGACGGATGGACTTTCTCTCAAATCTAGTTTATTAATCGAAACAATAATGTTAGAACTGAAAATACAGATGAATCTAAGTTGAAGTAGAAAGGAACCACCATTTGTTATGTCCAATTTGGACATCAATTCTAATGTATGTCTAGTAACTAATATTCAAACCATAGAAATCGCAACAGGAATCTTCTATCTATAAATAATAGTAAATAGGATGAAATTCTAGGACAAGGGCTTAGATGAGAAACTTACCGTGAAATCTAAATATAGGAATTTCTCTATTGGAAACTATCTCGAACATTAAATGATCTCCTTCCTTTAAGCATTTCGTATTGCTAAATTCATGCCATCCAGTTCCAAAGTAGGTGATTTGGCTACTCTATACACATTAAACGTCCATGATCATTGCTCGTCATCATAATTATCTTACATTTCCTATTTTTGAGTTTGTTTTCTCGTGCAAATGGTTGCGGAACAAACAAAAATAGTAGGTAATTAAATAGTCAATATGTATCTGTGTTTTACACTTCAAAGTATCGAAGAGATGTAATTGTTCTCATAAGCTTATGCAGGAAATGAGTTCATCTTTTTGTGTTTGTTCTTTGTTATACTCAAACTTGATTTCAACTGATAAATAAGCACATCTAGACACCTCAACTTGTTATAAACTTACAACTAAACACTCTAACTTATCGTTATTTTGTCTCGGGAAACCCCATGCTAACATGAGATGATCATCATTTTGTAAGTTGGAGTGTTCAACTGACACAACAGAGATGAGTTGAGGTGCCTAGATGTTCATACTCAAAGTTGAAGTATTTACTTGTCAGTTGAGGCCAAATGAGTGCTTATTTATGTATTATGTCTAGGTTTTTTTGCAACATAATCGTCTAAGTATAATGTCCTTGTGAACTTACTAGAAAATGCTTTGAAAGGCAATAATGTTAAATAGTACAAATAAAATAAGAATGATCACTGAGATGCATGTCCTTAGCAGCCTTGCCTGATGTCTTGACCTTCGCCTTTGGTTTTTCTGTTGCATTTGTTAATAAAATGCAATGTCATAAGAAAAAAGCTATTCGACTCTCCAAACAATAATACCATCACATAAAATAGGACGGAAGGAGTACTATTTCAAATTGTCTAGCACTAAGTTGAAATCTTCATAAACTATCATCCAAGAAATAAAAAGCTAGTTAACTATAAGATGACAAACTTGCCTTGAAACTTCCTTGTTGGAGTTTCTGAATCCCTCACAACTCGAAATTTCTATATTGGTGTCTTTCTATTAGTAACGATGTCAAATATTATATGATTTCCCTCCTTGAAGCAATTGTCAGTGCTGAATTTATGCCATCCATCTCCATAAATAGAGACTTGCTAGAACATAGCATTAAGTGCCATGACCATGATTTCCTTTCATCAATTATGATTAAAACACACTTCTTGTCGCCATTGATGAGACCATTTATAGATGCAAAATTTTAAGTATCCACTGACATGGTGTATAGACATTTACACACATCATTAAACACTTCATATTCTTCATATGTATTCAAATAACAAAGATTAAAAGAAAAATAATTGGTTCGTGCTGACTTACATGATGAGTTTTGAGACTTACTATGAAACCTTTGGAAAGGCAATATTGTCTAATAGTGCATTCAAAATGAGATTGACCTAAAGGCTTATCATGAGTAGCTATTTCTTTACCTTCCTCATCCGTGTCCTCATCATTCTCATCTTTATCTTCATCCTCATTCTCTTCATTATAATCGTCACCCGCATCATCATAATCTTCATTATCCTCGTCCTCATCCTCATCCTCATCCTCATCCTAAGTGTCCTCCTCCTCTTCTTCTTCATCCTCCTCATCTTCGTCCTTGTCCATCTTATTTTTGTACTTCTCCTTATCCTCCTCGATGTCCACCTCATCTTCCTCCTCATCCTAATAATCATCTTTCTATTTGTTATCCTCCCCCTTCATGTCCTCCTCCTCTTCTTCTTCTTCTTCCATTTGCATATACTCTACATATTGTCTATCACAATGACTAGAATCAAAAATGGAAACCTCAAATTCCATTTTTCCTTCATGGTTTAGCACTAAAATATCTCCCAACTCCAAATTAAGCTCCTCTACAAACTCTTTCCAATCACCCTCTCCTAATTGCTGCCCGTTCGCCTTCACGAACCACTTCTTACCGGCCCTTCTCAATATTGGATGTTCAATATGGTCATGTCCCTTCAAATATTTCAAGAAACCTATAGGAATTTTAGACATAACAACAATATGTTAAATTAATTAAAATAGCCAATTAATCAATAAAAGTATGTTCATGAAGATTATATATACATGTTGTTGATCTTTAGCTCATGATTATCATATCATACATATTATTGCAACATACATAAGGAAGGATTGAATAATTAAAGTATTACTTACTAGTCTATTCTTGAAACCTGGCAAGATGGGCTTGAAAAGGTGAGGTTTCTTTGGAGGGATTTCCATGGAAAATCAAAAAAATATTATGTAGTTATTGTAGAGAATGTTTTTTTTTTTGGAATGATATAAATGTAGGAAGTCAGAAAGTTACACTAATGATGGAATTAAAATGAAGGGGGCTTTTCATATATCAAAAACTAAGAAATAGACCCTAGTTAATTGTTTTTAATGATATTACAAGGCCACATATAAAATGATAGCTAGTTGTGATTTCAAAGAAGTCACACCCTAGGTCTTAAGGTTTTTTCTCTCCAAACCTCTATCCAATGACATTCTTTTAGCATTCAATTATTTCTTCTTTACTGGACAGATGGATTTCCTCTCAAATCTAGTTTATTAATCAAAACAATAATGTTAGAACTGAAACTACATTTATGTGTCTAGTAACTAATATTCAAACCATACAAATTGCGATAGGAATTTTGTAACTATAAACAATAGAAAACAGGATGAAATTTTAAGAGAAGGGCTTAATGAGAAAGTTGCCATGAAATCTAAATATAGGTGTTTCTCCCTTGGAAACTATCTCAAACATTACGCAATCTCCTTCCTTCAAGCAACTCATATTGCAGAATTCATGCCATTCACTTCCAAAGTAGGTATTTTGGCTAGTCATATACACATTAAACATCCATGACTATTGGTCATCCCTCATAATTACCTTACATTTCTTGTTGTTGAATCTATTTTCGTGTGCAAATTTGTTGAGTCAAATAGAGTTTTGATGATGAACATATGACCATGAAACATGTTGATCGATTCAGTCCTTCATTGTACTATCTCAGAGAGGAAAAGAAAAGATGCCACGAGATGCAAAATGGATGGAACACTTGGAGATAAGGTCGCAATATTAAAATAGGAAGTCAGTTCACAAATTATAGGCTATCAAAGAAGTTGGGGGTGAAGAAGGAGTTCTAAGTGAAGAAGAACTCTACTAAAACTTGAGGTGGAAACTGAGGAGTTTGAGTTGGAGAAGACCTCCTCAACAACTAGATTAAGAAGAGCAAAAAACATTCAATGTTTATTATCGAGACAAAAAGAAAAAAAGAGTCAGTCAAGTTTAGAGTCTTGAGAATCATTTAGGTGATCTATTTCATTGTTGAAGTTTAAGTCTAGGAAGTTGTTTAATTCTTTCCATTTGAGTCATGTTGGTTTACTTAGCTCAGTGATTTATAAACTGAGATTAGGTATATTCTTCAAGTTGAGGGCAAATCAAAGACTTGGGGAACATAAGACTTGGGAGGTTTATGTGTAGTTAGGGTTCATTTGAAGTTTGTTGTTTCTTAGATTACTAGGATCTTGTAATCTTTTTGTTGGGGCTCATATTGATTTAGTGAAGTTAGGAAAATTCTGATAGGGGTACAGGTCGTGGTTTTTCACCTTTTGTGAGCTGGGTGTTTCCACATAAAAATAATGTCTTCTCTTTTAGTTTTACTTTTTGGAAACATGTCCGCAAACTTGGTTCTTCGATTAGGCAAATCCATAGGTTATGCAAATCTAAAAATTAGTATCATAGCAAGTGTTCTTACTAAAGGTTAATACCTAAGAATTGATCATGGTGAACACTACACCACCTCTTGGACATGGAGAAGGACAATCATATATAAGGTCATCATTTTTCAATGGAACTCACTTCGGCTAGTGAAAGGCTAGAATGGAAGATTTCATCCAAGGAAAGGACTATGAACTTTGGGATAGGATCACTATTGGACCTACTATTCCCATGAAAACTGTGGAAGGTCAACAAGTTCCTAAAGAAAGAAGGGAGTTCATTGCTGATGACCTTGTTGAACTAAAGAAAAATGCTAAGGCCAAAAATATTTCCTTCTGTTGGCTGGGACCTGATGAGCATAATAGAATATCAAATTGTACTACTATTGAACATATTTTGGATTCTCTAACAATTGCAAATGATGGAACCACTCAGGTTAGGATGTTTAGGGTTTTTATGCAGTTTATTGAATATGAAACCTTCAAGATGAAGGAAAATGAGTCTCAGCAGGACATGATGGCAAGGCTCACACTGCTCATCAATGAACTAAATCTTTGGGAAAGGTGCTCACTACTGAGGAACAAGTTGACAAAGTTCTGAGAATTTAACCCAAATCCAAGTGGGATGTGAAGGTTAGTACCTTTAGAGAAACTAAGGATATTGAAACTATGGCTCTGAATGAACTGGTTAGAAACCTCAGGACATATGAAATGAACATAGAAGATCAAAAGAAGGAAGTAGCAGTGGCTGATAAATCACTAGCATTAAAGGTTGCCTTTGATGATGAAGGATCAGATCTAGATGAGGATCAGATAGCCTTTCTAGCTAAGATTTTCTAGAAGTTTCTCAGGAAAGGGTAAGGGAGAGACAAGAGAGAAATAGGTAGCCTGAAGTGGTTGGAAGACTCAGGAAGCAGGAAATAATCTGATGATAAGAATCAATCAGGGTGCTACAAATATGGAAAAATGGATCATCATATCAAACAGTGTCCACAATAGGAAATTGAATGGAAAAAGGAAAGAGCTGAGAATAAAATGAAAGAAAAAACTGCTAAAGAAAAGGAGAAAGAGGTGCATGCTATGATAGATGCCTGGGGATCTGGAATTGATGAGTCAGATACTGAAGATGTAGATAAAATTGCTTTCATGGCTGTTGACGATTCAGATCTTGAGGAGGATGACAAGTCTGAGGTAAGTATTCTTGAATTAAAAGAAAAGTTACACCTTTGTTTCAAAAAGAAAGCTAATCTTGCTAGTGAATGGGTTGATTGATGATTTTCAAGAGATAGCTAATTCTTGTATAGCCTAATGTAGAATCATACCAGCCTTATAACAGTCCACAAAACAGGACACACAACAATTCTACGCAGCCTACAAACGGACAGCATAACATTACATCTCAAAGAATTTTCAGATCAAAAGTTTGAAAGTCTTGAGGTAAAAAATTGTCTGAAAGATGCAAATGAAGAGAATAACAAGTTGAAGAAATAGGTCAAAAATCTTGATGCCCTTGTGCTAAACTTAAAGTCTCAGATACTAAAGTTAACAGTGGTTGAAAAGGGTAAGACTGAAATGTGTGATGAACATCAAAAGGTTGAAACTGAACTAAAATAATGTAAAATTGAGTTCTTTAGTGAAAAAAGAGAAGGTAAAAAAACTGTTTCAGGAAATTTTCATTCTAAAATTGGATTTAGAAAGGGCAAATAGGTGGACTCAGTAATCTAGAATAGTGAATCATCTAAGAAATAAGAGTCATAATGAGAAAGCTGGAATATGATTCTATCAGGAGAATGCCACCACTACTTATTTGTGCTACCTCTGTGATAAAATTAGTCATCCTACTACTGAGTGTCCATTTTCCAATAATGTTAGGAACATAAATACTAGTCATGTGTAAAAAAAGTGGCCTAAGAATGATAAAAGAAACAAGTCAAGGAATATATTACCTAGTTGGGCAAGAAGAGATGTCATTCATCCTTTTTACAATAGGAAAGGACCCAAGCTAGTTTGGGTAGCTTGGGTTCCTAAAATTAACACTTGATTTTTTTGCAGGTTGCAGTAAAAGGAAGAAAGAACTGGTACATGGATAGTGCTTGCTCAAGGCATATGACTGGTGACAAACTTAAACTCCTTTCACTTGCACCTATGAAAGAGGAAAAAATTTCCTACGAAGATGGAAGAAAGGGTACTGTTGTTGGAGTTGGGAAGATTGGAAAAAATGAATCAAAGGTTTTGGAAGTGGTCTACCATATAGATGGATTGAAGCACAACTTGTTAAGTATATCTCAGTTGTGTGATAAAGGTAACAAGGTGTCACGCCCCAAATCCCATTAAGGCGGACTGGCACCCGTTGCCGATAAGGCCCGGGAGAACTAACTATATCTATGCCCTTTCTATATGCAATATAATGAATTACACCTTCAATATGCCTTTAAAAAGTAAATAGCATTGACAAGCCAAAAGGAAAAACATATGACTAGGCCATTGGGGCAACGCTGTAGAAAGTACAGAATATGAACACACTTTAATTTACATAGTCTACAAAGCGTCTAATTAGGGAAAAATCTTATAAGGGTCGGGACAAGCCCCGCCTCGACAATTGTACAGCACAAATCTCTAGATATGCAAAGCCCCGAAGCGACCTGGAGCTTGGTAACCATAGCTGGATATCCTGTACTCCTACTGGGGAGATCTATTTGTACCTGTACCTATAGCATGAAATTCAGGTCCCCCGTAAGGGACGTCAGTACAAGATAATGTACTGAATATGTAAGGCAGGCAACACTGTATACGAAATAACAACTCAAATGAAACTATGCACTGATGTGTGGTAAGAGACCACCTTTAGTCATATTGTGGGATCATGTACTTTACATTCTTTATATCACTTTACCTTTACTGAATAATCTGTAAAATCTGTGCACAGCATACTATAAAAGACCCAGCTGATCAGGGGTAAACTGCATTGGGTTCATCCCTATGCTAGGCTAGTATTCTAGCCCCCTCGGGCTACCCGGATCGTCCCTATGCTAGGCTAGTATTCTAGCCCCCTCTG
>DF357607.1:37208-95144 GCA_000787875.1 Solanum virginianum
TAGAGTTGGTATGTGCCTTTATGTACCAATAAGGAATCTATGTTTCATGCCAAGTGAAAGGAAATCAAATAGCCTTACATACCTCATCGTATGACCTCAATTTTACCTTGGAATAACCTTCTCTTCCTAAAAATGTTTAGCTACAATAAAGTAATTAATAAAACTAGCATTAGAGGCAAATAGACACATCTTAGACACCCAATTTCACATAGAAACAACACCCGGGCAGCAAGCGTGCAACCATATGAATAATGATGATTGCTAGCAATAGACATATCTTAGACACCCAATTTCACATAGAAACAACACCCGGGCAGCAAGCGTACAACTACAATCCCGCGCGTGTTTTCCTACTATTTTGCCTTTAATTGCATTTTCTAATGGACATTAACATCTAAACATCATGTATAGCCTAATGTAGAATCATACCAGCCTTATAACAGTCCACAAAACAGGACACACAACAATTCTACGCAGCCTACAAACGGACAGCATAACATTACATCTTTTCGCTACCTTTCGACGTCGGCAATTCCAAACCTATCCAAACTTTAACCAAACTATTCTTCATACATTTACACACAATATTATCCCTCAAATAGTCTCAGCAAAGTACCAAATCAATAATCAAAAACGTGGAGCAATAGCCGTATATACAGCAGTTCACAAGTTCAACCAACAACACAATTGCGACATCATATAGAGACTCACTTTTATGGACTATAAAGGCAATCAAATAGCATGATTATACCACAGAAAACCTATCCTTTGTTAAGTACATAAGTAATACTTCATACTACAGCAAACCAAGAAGAGAAACAACTCATAATCAACAAGAAAAGTACACAGCAACATCAACAACACATGCTGTCCAGAAATTTCAGCATCAACACAACCAATATATTCTCTTGCTTGTTATGAGAAAATTATACTAAATATATACTTAAGATTTCTTACATTATTCCTCAATATTAGTGTGTCATTGAAGAACCCTAGAAGGGTAATGGACTTGGGCTGTCCAATTTGCAGATTTTCCTTCTTTTGTTTTGGCCTAAGTAGTTAAGTATTGTAGAATGTAGTTGGGCATTCTTCTTCTATCATGTTGGGCTATAAATATAGACCACTTATAGTACCAAAACATGGGCCAAAGATACCTCCTTAACTAGGACTTTATTCATAATCAGAATTGGACAATTGCGACGTCGGGTCTCGTCTCCGCTTAACTCGCAAATTCAAGCTAAGGAGGTAGCTGACTCACCTGCTAGCTTCCTAAGTCCTACAAGCACCTCAATTGTTTTTATTTATTTAGGGTCTTAGTCCCCTTAACTTGACGTAACTCATGTATACGCACAACTTTCTTAAGCTTTAGATACACACGACACCCTTTAACGCGAGATGCAAACACTTTTAAAATTGGCACTAATTTGAAAGTCCATGTCATGTTTCATATGTGTAGTACAAATACTTATAGTGTGTGTGGGGTGTTACACAAGGTAACATTCACTTCTGTAGGTTGCAGGGTAAAAAAGTTAGAGACAAAAAAGATAGTTCTTCTAGCTAAAAGGCATAAGTATGTGTACAAGGCTGACATCATGGGAATGCCAGGTACAAAGTTGAAATTCTTGAGTGCTATTGTTGATGATCCTTTCCTTTGGCACAAGAGACTTGGACATGCAAGTCTGAAGCAATCAAATACTCTAGCGTCAAAGGACATGGTTATAGGGTCGCCTAAAACTAAGTTCAAAGACAACAAAGTATGCAGTGCATGTGTAAGGGGGAACCAAGTAAGATCATCCTTCAAATCAAAGAACCAGGTAAGTACAACCAGGTGCTTAAAACTAGTTCACATTGATCTATGTGGACCCATGAGGGTAAAAAACAGAGGAGGTAAAAGGTATATGTTTGTCATTGTGGATGATTACTCAAGGTTTACCTGGACATTATTATTAGCTTCTAAAGAATAGTCCTTTGATCTCTTTTCTATTCTCATCAAGAAATGGAAAAGCAGTTAGAGACTTCTTTAGTTTTCATAAGTTTTGACCATGGAACGGAATTCAAAAATGCAAACTTTCTGGAATTCTGCTCAACTAATGGTATAGATCACAATTTCTCTACTCCTAGGACACCACAACAAAATGGAGCAGTAGAAAGAAAAAAATAAGACTTTAGAAGATATGACATGAATAATGATGATTGCTAGTAACCTAGCAAAAATCTTTGGGCTGAAGCCATAAATACTACTGTTTACATTCTAAATAGATGCATGTTAAGGCTAATCTTGAATAAAACACCCTATGAATTACTTAAAGGCAGAAAAACCAATATCTCCCACTTTAAGACATTTAGCTACAAATGCAATCTTCATAATAATGCCAAAGATAATTTAGAAAAATTTGATGCCAGAAGTAATGATGGAATTTTTCTAGGATATTCTTCACATAGTAAAGCATATAGGGTGTTGAATAAAAGAACTAACTGTGTAGAAGAAAGCATACATGTAATTTTTGATGAACATAGTAGTGTTTTTGAGACTAACCTACAGGATGACTATGAGCTGGAACACAGGACAGAGGAACAACAAATGGAACCTGGTTCATCTGCAACACAATCATGTTTTACTACAGGACAACCTGAAAGCTAACAGTTAGGAGGAACTACAGATTCTGGAATTCAATATGCTAATTAAGAATCTGCCCAATCAGAATCGAGAGATGCTAAACAACCTAAAGGCTTTGTGATAAAATGCTACAAATATCAGGACTCACACCCCTTGGGAAATGTGCTAACTAATCTAACTTCTTGAATCACAACTAGATTAGAGATGAAGAATCTGTGTGCATTCCAAGCCTTTTTATCAATGACGGAACCAAAAAAATGTAAGGGAAGCATGAGAGGATGATGATTAGATGCTAGCAATGTAGGAAGAGCTAAATCAGTTTGAAAGATGCAAAGTCTGGCATCTTATGCCCAGGCCAGAATGAAGGACTATCATCAGCACAAAGTGGGTGTTTAGGAACAAGCTTAATGAGCATGGAATAGTTACAAGGAACAAGGCAACACTGGTGGTCCAATGGTATATAGAATATGATGAGACCTTTGCTCCAGTTACCAGACTTGA
The DNA here is from genome assembly GCA_000787875.1 of Solanum virginianum. NCBI lineage: Eukaryota > Viridiplantae > Streptophyta > Magnoliopsida > Solanales > Solanaceae > Solanum > Solanum virginianum. The sequence goes on from DF357607.1 coordinate 40,327, forward strand.
AGCTATTAGGTTACTCATAGCCTTTGTAGCCTACAAGGAGTTCACTCTTTATCAAATGGATGTTAAAAAGTGCCTTCCTAAATAGCTACTTGAAGGATGAGGTATATGTGAAGTAATCACTTGGATTTGCAAATTTTGAATTTCCAGATCATGTATACAAGTTGGATAAGGCCTTGTATGGTTTGAAACAAGCTCCTCGAGCTTGGTATGAAAGATTGTCAAAATTTCTCCTAGACAATGGGTATACTAGAGGTAAAATTGACAATACATTGTTTCTAAAAAACAAATGGAAATGATTTGTTAATTGTGTAGGTATATATGGATGATATCATATTTGGATCAACAAATGTGATCATGACTCAAGAATTTACCACACTAATGAATGGGGAATCTGAGATGAGCATGATGGGGGAACTTAACTTCTTCTTGGGGCTTCAAATCAAGCAGACTCCTACTGGAACTCTCATTCGTCAACAAAAGTATGTGAAGAAGATTCTCAAAAGTTCTAAGATGGAGGATGCCAAAGATATAGATACTCCCATTTCTACTGCTACCAAGTTGGATATGGATGAGAAAGGGTTATCATGGAACAAATGCTATACGGAATAATAATTGGGTTTCTCTTGTACCTCACAGCCAGAAGACCTAACATTGTCTTTAGTGTGGGACGTTGTGCTATATTTTAGGCTAATCCTAAGAAGTTACACCTCAAGACCATGAAAAGAATCATAATGTATCTCAAAGGAATTTCAGACTTAGGACTTTGGTACTCTAAAGGTAGTAATTTTAATCTTGTAGGGTACACTGATGCTGACTATGCTGGTTACTTAGTGGACAAAAAAGTACTTCAGGTATGGCTTACTTCCTTGAAACATGTTTGATTACCTAGTCTACGAAGAAACAGAATTCTGTAGCCTTGTCTACTGCTGAAGCTGAATATGTATCAACTGGATCATGCTGTGCTCAGTTACTCTATATTAAATAACAACTATTAGATTTGGTATCGATGTTGGTCGTGTTCCAATTATGTGTGATAAGACCATTGCTATTAATATTGCAAAGAACCCTGGACTCTACATTTCACGACCCAGACCTATGGTCTAGAAGTGACACTGTGAATGGGGACCCCGAGGATCCCCGTAAGCCTCAAAGTACAAAAATCAACATCATCAGTTTGGAAGCGCAATCAAAATAACACATAATTCTAAGGGATGGGTAAGTAGGACTCATGCTATGGGGGCATCTTAGAAAAAGGGATCAACATGAACTCACATAACACATATCACATAATGACTATAGGGTAGGTAAGTATTACTCATGCTATGGGGGCAATTCAGGACTTAGGATCTTTCCACAACATAACATAAAATCATCTTATAACAACATAATCCATAAGTAGCCACGATCAAGAATCCCATACAACACTTAGCATAAAATGAAAAGAGTACATAAGATGTCCAACAAAACCTCTACATAAGATAGGTCGAGGACCAGGACATACCCCGGGCTCACCCTCAAAGTAGATAAAGTAGAAAAGAACAACATAAGTAGAAGAGGTGGTGGCTTGTCCTTGAAAGATAGGACTCACCACAACAAGTATAACTTGAAACCCAAGCTAGACTTTGTATGGTCTCGGTCCCTACATGGTGAAATCATGTAGGCAAAAGTATGTGTTAGTACGTTTGAATGTACTAAGTATGCGGGATGCAATGCATGTAACTTATAAAACATGCATTCAATGTTAGATGACTAGGGCACATAATATAGAAAAGACCATATATTAAGAAAGTAGTATACAATATGCTGTGAAGCCAATGATGCATGAAATCCAATGCTCATATATAGTGGGGATGTGACCTAACCGACATGAGTAAGACCAAGTGAGCTATCATTTAGAAAACCGATGAAATCCCCTCATCTGTAAAGAGGTGTTCTACTTGATAAAGGTAAACCATACTTCACCTTACGGGAACAACACTCATTATATAAAGTAACCTTCCTAACAAGAACAACACCCATTTCAGATATGATTTTTACATATAGCATATCATATTATATCATATCATGTCTTCTCCTTACAAGAACAACACCCATTTCGGAGGCATCTTTCCTTATGGGAACAATACCCATTTCGAAAAGGAACTTATGCTAGGCAACATAGTTCAAGGAAAGGGAGAGAGCTCTTGGGGATATCTCTAACGCCCCCAATCCATTGGTGATAAATATATATATATATATATATATATACACACACACACACTCATGCTTACAAAGAGGCAATAGTCATTTTCCAACTAATTTCAATGCATTCTTAGTCTTCAAAACCAAACACTTATTCATAATAATCCATACTTAGGCTCAAATACCAAAATCATAATTCATAGTCATAATACTCATGCATTGAAATAGCCCATTCATATACAAGATGGTGCAAGCACCCAAAATGCTCAAAGAGCTATAATCATAGACATATATATGATTACATTCTTGTCATAACCAATATCTTATCAAAATCATATCATAGAATATAATTGGGCTTAACCCACTTCATAATTTCTATATAAATCTAATGTCGCCAATGCAAATGCCATGAATGATGAAAGGATAACATAGGTAATTAAGATTCAATCTAAAATCAATAATATAATATTAAATTGAAGTAAATACATAATTAAATCCATATTTAAAATCGTAATATAATTACCCATGCATAAACAAGCATTGAAAAGGGACGTGCATATTCCTAATTTCATAAAATCATTGTAATTCATCATTTTATAACTTAAACCAACTTAAAATCAATAGATAAACACAACCCACACATTATTTGTATTTAAGGAATCATAGTATTTTAAAACTCCAATTTAAAGTAAACTAAGAATTCTTGAAATGTCACGATCCAAGTCAATGGGCTAGACGTGACCGGCGAATGGGGAACTCGAAGGAACTCCAAACAAGCCTCATAGCAAAACAATACACATCCTTCATCGTGGAAGCAATAAAATAAGAACAAGAGATAGCAATATAGGGATAACCAAGGCTAAGTGGACACCATTTATAACATAAACAACAAGAGTCAAGAGAGAGTCAAACTCATAGCATTATACATAACATGTCCAACAATACCTGTAAACCTTAGATACTTTAGCGGGAGCCAAGACAAGTAACCGGGCTCACCCTTATAATAAAGGCAATTGAGAGAAGATAGATAATGTCCCAGGACATGAGGACTCACCATAAGCTAACTTGAATAATGCGTCTTGCCATGAGGAGAATCAATAGGAGCTCCGGTCCGTATATGGTGATATTATGTAGGCATAGAGTATGTGTTAGTATATTTGAATGTATTAAATATGTAGGATGCAATGCTACAATAGATAGACATCATATGCAAAATGCATAATAATAAGCAATGAATAACATAGGAATAATGTGATATGTATGAATGATGTTTAAGTAAAACATGCTTATATAGAACATGGTGGATCATCACACCCTACCACCCTTGGTGACCAGAGTACAAACCCTCCGATAGGTTACCAAGGTACAAACTCCTCGATAAGTTGGTGGATCGTCACATCCTACTACCCGTGGTGCTGGAGTATAAACCCCCTGATAGGTTACCAAGGTAGAAACCTCTTGATAGGTTGGTGGATCATCGCAGCCTACTACCCATAATGTCGGAGTACAAACCTCCCAATAGGTTGGTGGATCATCGCATCTACCACCTGTGGCGTCGAAGTACAAACCCCTCAATAGGTTGATGGGTACAAACCCCCAATAAGGTTACCCGGTGCGCAACCCCCAAGTAGGGCATGGTCACATTCCAACACTATATAAGAGAATAATATATATACACATTCATTTCACCATCCATATGTAGTCCTTATATACATACATCACTTTTATCATCATTTCATCATCATTCCAACATTATTTCATCATCATATAGTCATTCAACTCATAAGAAATGCATTGGACCTTTAATTCCTCAACAAACCATAACAGAATGTTTTATCAAACACTTATTGGGTATGTAGTGCTAGTGTAAAACAATAAAATTCAAGATTATTATCATACTAGAAAATCTAAGCCTCAACAAACCATAACAGGAAATTTTATCAAACACTTAGAGGGTGTGTAGTGCTAGTGTAAAACCATGCAATTCAAGAGTTAAATCATGCTTGAAAATTCAATGTAAAACCTTCAATAGATACTTGGTAACACGCTCAAGCAATTTACATCAGAACCCTTAATAATATCTTACAATAGACCTTGGTTTCATAACTCAAAATATAGCAAAATAGTCACAATTTCATGAGCTTCAACATAGTGTGCAGTGATTTTCATAATAAAATAGACCCAATTATAAATCAACTTTAAATCATGCAAATTAGAGTAAAAGAAAGCTTGGGTATTATGGATGAAAGGAACCCATGAAAAAAACCCACATACCTTAGTTTTGGAGATGAACTTGATGAAGATTGGAGATGGAGACTTAATGCTTGAGAGGAAATCCTTAGGTCTACAGAGGGTTTTTGTTCTTTAATTTTGAGAGAAATATAACACTAAGTGTTTGAGTGAGTATTGGGGAATGTTTTTAATGATATTATGGTGAAAAATGAATAAGTATAGGCATTTTATCATGTGGTAAGGCCTAGGTTCAAGACTTAAAAGTCTTGGCCCGAACTATAAAACTGGACAGCGACGCGCCCTAGACGCGATGTTTCGTCAAACTTTGAAATTTTAAAATTCGCTACGGTTGCTCTAAAATCATGGTTAGAACCTTTTCCCCTAAATATTTGACCCTCTATACAAGACTATGAAGCCAAAATTTTGATATCACGTAGGAATTTTGAGATAAATGGAATTGACGATTCCGAGCATTTTCGAGGCACATTTTTGGGCACTTTTGGGGTCGTTTCAATATCTCCCCCTTAGGAACATTCATCCCCGAATGTCAAAGCGACGTATATAAGAAGTATAATCATGAAGACATCAGCCCTAATGACAATGCAACAACACACTTAAAATATCATTTCCAAAATCTCAACATAAGTGTAAAATCACCATGAACCCTTTCAATATAAAGATGAATGCATGCAAATGGCTTAGGGGCTGAAACATAAGACTTGGAATCATATAAGGACTTGAGGTGTTATCATAAGCTTGAATAGAATAAAAGAGGTACGAATATTTCTCCACCATGCCCGCTCCCTGAGAGACACTTTCGACTAGATGAACCTTCAAAGAGCCTTAACAAACACCACATCCTTATCAATCAAGCTTTACTCATATACACACAACTTCTCCACTGGACCTTCTCATAAGTCGACTCATCCATCCTACACCCACAACTTCAAGGAGTTCTATAGCACTAGAGTCACCAATACATCCCCTCATCCAAGAAGCATGAAAAAGACCAGATGAACCATAACCATATCCAAAGGCAATTTCCATTCATATGCAACCTCACTAATCATCCTCAACACTCTATGAAGACTCACAAACCACAAACTCAATCAATGGAAGATGATAATCCCAACTACTCATGAACTCTATTACGCAAGCCCTAAGCATATCCTCAAGTAATCTCACCAACTCGTGAATGTACAATTTAGCATACTCTTCGGTACCATAAGTAGACTTAACTGGTAGAAAGGTGAACCAATTTCGTTACCCTATCAACCACACCCCAAAAATAATCAAAGCCCTTTCAAGTCTCGGGCCATACAACCCCAACAACCATGTTACTTTCTTCCTACTTCCAAGTATTGATCTTTATATCTTGGGTTAGGCCACCCGACCTTTGATGTTCAGATTTAACTTGTCGACAACATATGACAACTGGAGAAAAATTTGGTAATGCCCTTCTTATGCCCCCCTACCAATACCCATCTCTCAAATCTCTATACATTTGGTAGAACCGGGGTGAATAGGATAAGAAGAATTATGGGCTTCATCAAGGATATTTTCTACCAAGCCATCAACACAAGGTACACGCAACCTACCTTGGTACCTAAGGGCACCATCTCCCCCTTGGGAGAAAACCTCCACCTTGCCTTCTTTCACCAAGACCTTTAGATCTAACAAGGAGGGATCAAGACCTTGCTTTGTTCTTTACCTCATCAACCAATGAAGATTTAGAACCATCAACAAAAATAACACCATAATTGTCAACCTCTTTCAATCTAACCCCTAATCTAGCCTATCGGTGAACCTACCTAGTCACCTCCATGCTACCACAATCAACATGAACAAGGCTAGCCATAGATACCCTAGTCAAAGTATCCACCATAACATTAGTCTTACAGGGATGATAATGCACACTCGTATTATAATCATTTAAGAAGTTCTAACCACCTCCTTTGTCTTAAGATAAGATCCCTTTGGGTGAACACATATTAGAAACTGTAGTGAATGGTAACCTTACCAATATGCACCCTCATACAACCAATGACGTCAAATTTTCAAAGCGAAAACCCCATTGGCCAACTCAAGGTCATAGATAAGATAATCCTTCTCATGCATCTCAAATTATCTAAGAACATAAACTTCCATCTAACCATCATGCATCAACATATAACCTAAACTAATTCAGCCATATCATAATACACAACAAACCCATTCACAAACCTCCGGTGGTAACCCGCTAAGTATGAGAAACTCCTTATACGCAAGGGAGTCAAAGGTCTAGGCCAATTTCTATTCACATACATATCCTTAAGATCAATCTTAATACCATCCTCCGACGCCGCACAAGCTAGGGAGGTAACCTTCTTTAACCATATTTCATACTTCACATACTTAGCATACAACTCCTCTTACCCCAAAATTTGCAACACTACCCCCAAATGGTTCACAAGTTCTAAATAAATCCATACTTCATCACTAGAGGCCACTGCAAGCATAACAAGGTAGGGACTAAAGACCCTATTAATGAATCCATTGACATAGTTGGTGCAGAAGCCAACCAACAACTCTAACATACTCAAAAGGCTCACTTCTAATCTGAGAAGACACTTAGGGATATCACCTACCCTCATCAACACTTGGAAACAAAACTCGAACCAAAAATCAAGCTTAGAAAAGTGACTAACCCATTGTAGTTGACCAAATAAATCGACCATTCTTAACCGTCATGTTACAACCTTACGGATTCTACAATCAAAGAAGACATAATATGCAAGTAACCGAACCATCTCAAGGCCTCCAATACAATAAACTAAGTTCAACAAAAAGTAACAAAACCCTGGGCAATAAGAACAAGGGGGCAACCCTTAGAGATTAATTGTACCTTAAGATAAAAAATGGACCTACCTCCTTTACTACCACTTGACAACCTCCTACTCAAAGATGGACTCATTAGGGAATCAGAACTTGACTCTACAGGCCCCACATCAAGGAAGACACAACATACATGTAACTAATCCACCCCAAGCATAACATCAAGGTCTACCACAACAATCCAACAAGGCACAAGGCAAGACTTAATGTAATATGAACATGGAGAAACATCCATGAACCCTCAAACAACAATAAGCTCACGGATGAGCTAGACACCAAAGAGAGTTGGGGACACATATAGAACCCACTAGCAACCAAAGAATAATAAAAGAAATAGTGGCGCACCAGCCGATCAATGCAAACACATCAAATCCAAAGGAAATTTCAACATACCAGTAGTAACATTGGGCACCTTATCCCCTTCTGGAGACACTTGATCAACATGACCACCTTTACCCACGTGTTGAGCATAAAGGCAATTCAAAATTTTATGGTCCATCACACCAGACCCAAAGCATGTACCCCTGTTCCTCCTACATATAACACTATGTTTCCTCCCATATTTTGGGCATCTAGGATGAGTCACCCCATCATCGCCTCCTTTACTCTCATTGTGCTTATGAGGGAAATCTATCATCTTGTGGCCCTCTGCTCCACAACTATAGCAAGCATTGGTACCCCTCAAACATGGGCCATCATAGCCTTTACCACTCCTTGGGCACCTAATATAAGGCACCACACTACCACCACCTCTACATTTGTGGCTTTGGAACTTCCTTCCACCACGGACCCTCTTGGCCTCCTTACCTTCCCTTTTACTGATAGAAGTCTCGGGAGCACTCACTTGTTGTCTGAGGCGAGTTGCTAATTTTATCGCCGCCTTGGCCAACATCCAAAGAGTGTTGCGAACCTCCACATACGTCATCTCATCATCCAGAGTAGCTTAATGCATATCCTGAAATGTAATAGTTAGGGATTAGCAATAAGCCCTAGGGGAACCTAACTCTATCGCACGACATAAAGCATGAAGAAGTAAAACATTTCATAGAATGGCTCAAAGCCTCTTATTAATATTGGTGGCACACTTCACAATGATGAATAAGACTTTAATCGACGCAGTATATTGGACATCGAAGATCTAACAATCTAGTGCTCTCATACCATCTTTGTCATAACCTAAGCCTAGGCCCTAGACTTGACTAGCGAATGGAAAATCCGAAGGAACTCCAAACAAGCCTTATAGCATATCAATACACATCCTTTTTCGCGGAGGTAATAAAATAAGAACAAGAGATAATAATATAGCAATAACCAGGGCTAAGGTGATACCCTTTATGATATAAACAATGAGAGTCAAGAGAGAGTGAAACTCATAGCATTATACATAACATGTCCAATAACACCTCTAAACCTTAGATACTTTAACGGGGGCCAAGATAAGCAACTGGGCTCACCCTTATAATAAAGACAACAGATAATTCAAACATACAAGGCATAGTCTAAACATAAGCTTGAGAGAAGATAGATAATATCCCCAGACTTGAGGACTCACCATAAGCTAACTTGAACAATCCATCTAGCCACGAAGAGAATCTATAGGAGCTCATGTCCCTATATGGTGATATCATGTAGGCCTAGAGTATGCATTAGTATGTTTAAATGTACTAAGTATGTATGATGCAATGCTGCAATAGATAGGCATCATAAGCAAAATGCATAATCATAAGCAATGAATAACATACAAACAATATGACATGTATGAATGATGCTTAAGTAAAACATGCTTACATAGAACATAATATATGTGTAAGAAGGGACCATTAGCTATTGGTGGATCGTCATACCCTACCACCCTTGGTGACCTGAGTACAAACCCCCTGATAGGTTACCAAGGTATAAACATCTCGATGGGTTGGTGGATCATCGCACCCTACCACCCATGGTGCTAGAGAACAAACTCCCCAGGTTACTAAGGTATAAATCCATTGATAGATTGGTGGATCATCATACCCTAGCACTCGTGGTGCCGAAGTACAAACCTCCTGATAGGTTGGTGGATCATCGTACCCTACCATCTATGGTACTGGAATAAAAATCCCTCGATAGCTTGATGGGTACAAACCCCCAACAAGGTTACCCGGTGGGCAACCCCTGAGGAGGGCATGGTCAAATTCCAACACTATATAAGAGAATAATATATATACACATTCATTTCACCATCCTTCCATCATCATATAGTCATCATATATATACATCACGTTCATCATCATTTCATCATCATTCCAACATCATTTCATCATCATATAGTCATTAATTTCATAAGACCTGCATAAGACCTTCAATTTCTTAGGAAACTATAACTAGATTTTTTATCAAATATTTAGAGGGTGTGCAGTACTTGTGTAAAATCATGCAATTCAAGAGTGGAATCATACTAGAAAATTCAATGTAAAACCTTCATAGATACTTGGTAACACCCTCAAGCAATTTACATCAAATCTCTTTATCAAATCTTACAATAGACCTTGGTTTCATAAGCCAAAACAAAACAAAACAGTCACTATTTCATGAGTTTTAACATAGTGTGTGATAATTTTTATAATAAGATAGACCCAATTGTAAATCAACTTTAAATCATGCAAATTAGAGTAAAAAGAAGCTTGGTATTATGGGTGAAAGGAACCTATGAAAGAAACCCACATACCTTAGCTTTGGAGATAAGCTTGATGAAGATTGAAGATGGAGACTTGAAGCTTGAGATGAAATCCTTAGATCTGGAGAGGATTTTGGCTCTTGAATTTTGAGAGAAATATAAGACTAAGTGTTTGAGTGAGTCTTGGGGAATATTTTTAATGATATTAGGGTGAAAATGGATAAGTATAGGTATTTTCTTGTGTGGGAAGGCCTAGGCCCAAGACTTAAAAGTCTTGGACCGAACTTAAAAATTGGACAACAAAATATGTGCCCCCAGACATGGATTTAACACATTTTTCATCAAACTTTGAAATTTTGAAATTTGCTATAGTTTCTCTAAAATAGGGGTCAGACCTTTCACCCCCTAAATTTCACCCCCTGAACAAGAATATGAAGCTGCATTTTTGATATCATGTACGAATTTTGAGATATATGGAATTTACAATTCTGTACACTTCCAAGGCATATTTTAGTACACATTTGGGGTTGTTTCATGAAAATTACTTGAAAATAGTTTGTGTCTCCTTGATTGGAAAGAATCAAGGGTCTCCTTGATTGGAAGGAACCAAGGATTAAAACCCACATACCTTCACCAAGATAAAGAAAACCCCAAAGAATTTGAAGAAGAATTGAGTTCCCTTGGTGTCAAGTTGAAAATTCAGAAGAGTTCCTTTGAGAGTAGTCTTTGAGAGAGTTTAAATGTGAGGAGTGAGTTTTTGAATGTTTTAAATAAGGTTTAGGGCTTTAGATGGTCATTGGATAGCATAAGAATTCCAAAAAGATTAATATGATTAACCAAATTTATGAAAAATGACATTAACAAAATGTAGGAAATAATTTCTCATAGCCACTATACTTGTGGCTACATAGCTCGTGGACACTCCATGGTTTGTGTGGAGTGCCCGTACCCCATCACTTAGTCAAAAAATTGAAAGTTAGGACCAAGGTTGACACTTAGAATTTTGAACACAAGGTTCACCACGCGGACGACTTCAAGGGCCGTGTGAAGCCATATGATTCATGTGGTGTGTCCTCTACCCACACTTGGGAAATTTTTATGGGAAAAGTTATGAGATGGTGTTTTGACACTTAGAAGAATTTTCTACACAGAAGCTCTATGGAGGGTCGTACGGCCCCTACCACACCATAAAGTTCATGTGACTTAGGCGTGGCATGACACTTAGCCTAAAAAGGCTTTCCCACGCCATATAGAAGGCCATATGGCCAGGCCCACGGCCAGTGGCAAGCCACATGACCCGTGTCACTGGCCATGTCCCAACACTTAGCTCTAATAAGCTCTAAGGCATAAAATCAACACCAAGTGTTGTACCACTGAGGGTCACACTGCTAGTGCCAAGCACATGGCTCGTGTAGCCCTTCCTAGGATAACATTTGGTCCAAATTTTGTCCAATATGAAATTTCAAGTCCCGACAATGTCGTTTAATATTATGGGTCATTACACTAAGAAAATAGTGAGCAAAAGTGACCTCTTGGCTTGTTTATCAATTTAAGGATGAAAGACGGTGCTTCACTTGACCTTAGTACCAAGTCCCTTTTGAAACGGCCTCCAAAAGTGTGAAGTAACCTTACCAACTCTCCGATGTCATAGACCTAGGCACACCATGCAACCTTACCAACTCTCAGATGTATAACTTCGCATAGTCTTCGGCACCAAAAGTAGTCATAACCTATCATGACCCAAGCCTAAGGCCTAGACGTGACACGACACATGGGGAACCCAAAAGGACCCCAAGCAAGCCTCTTAGCACATCATTACACATCCTTGGTCACGAAAGTAATAAAATGACAACAAGAGATTGTAAATAAGGATAACCAAGGCTAAGGGACATCTTTCATATCATAAACATCAAGATTCAAGAGAGAGTCAAGCTCCTAGCATTATAGATAACATGTCCAATAACATCTATAACCATAGAACTTAGCGGGAGCCAAGACAAGCAACCAAGATCACCCTTATTGTCTAAACATACAATAAAGAAAGAGAGTCATAATACATAACATAAGAATATCAACATTGTCCCCAGAATGGAGGACTCACCAACTGGCTTTAGAGAGAGATCATATTAGCCACGTGGAGGATAATGATGAAGTGGGGCTCCGGTTTCTACATGGTAACATCATGTAGGCATAAAGTATGTGTTAGTACATTTGAATGTAGTATGTAGGATTTAATGCAACAATAGTTAGACATCATAACCAAAATGTATAATAGTAAGCAATAGATAAAATATTAACAATATGACATGTATGATCAATGCTTAAGTAAACATGCTTACCTAGAATATAATACAAGGTGTACAAGGAGACCATCATTACAGAAACCATAGAATATAATACAATGTGTAAGCGGAGACCATCATTATAGAACCCGTAGGTTACCAAGGTACAAACCCCTTTGGTTGGTTAGTAGATAGTCGCACCCTACCACCCCTGGTGATTGAGAAACTAACTCCTCAACCCTGTTACCAAGGAACGAACCTCTTGATCGGTCATTAGATAGTCGCACCCTACCACCCCTGGTGATTGAGGTACTAACCTCTCTACTCGGTTATCAAGCCATAACCTCTTGATTAGTATCAAGGTACAAACCTCTCCACATGGTTACCTGGACTCTTAACCTCCTGAGTAAGGCATGGTCAATTTCCAACACTGTATAGGAGAATATCATATACATATGTTTCTTTCATCATCATAAAGTCACTCAACTCATAAGACATGCATTGGATATTCAATTCCTCAAAATATATTTACCGGTCATTTTATCAAACACTTGGCGGGTTTATAGTGCTAGTGTAAAACCATGCAATTCAAGAGTGGAATCATGATAGAAAATTCAATGTAAAACCATCAATAGATACGTGGTAACACCCTGAAGCGACATATTCAAAACCCTTCATCAGATCTTCACAATAGATCATCGATTCATAGATCAAAACATGCTAAAAGAATAATAGTTTCATGAAAATCCAACATAATGTGCAACGAAATTCATAATAAGACCCATGAGTAAATCAACTTTAAATCATGCAACTTTAGGTAAAATAAGGTTGGGCATCATGGGTGAAAGGAACCTATGAAAAAAACTCACGTACCTTGATTTTGGAGAATCCTTAAAGAAGATTAAGATTTAGACTTGACACTTGAATGAGAACCTTAACATTCGGATGAGTTTTGGGACTTGAAGTTTTGAGGTGAAATATTGTCTAAGTGTTGAGAGAGTATTTGGAATGTCTTGAATGATGTAAGGGTGAAATGAGACTAAGTACAAATATTTTCACACATGCGAACACTTAGGCCCAAGACCCCAAATTCTTGGACTGAGATAGAAAAACCATGCACAAAATACACAATAGCGCGCTCTTGGCGAGTTGCGCCAAGGGCGCTGATGCACACTGGAAATCGCATTTTTGTGATTTTCAAATTTTTCTATAGTTGCTCATAAATCAGGGTTAGACTTATTTCCCACTAAATTTGAACCCCTGAATAAGAATATGAAGTCATATTTTTTATATCAAGCACCAATTTTGAGATATATGGAAATTTGGATTTCGGCCACTTTCGAGGCACATTTTCGGGCACTTCTTGGGGTCATTTCAATATCTCCCCCTTGGGAACATTAATACCTGAATGTCAAAGAAACATATATGAGAAGAGTAATCATGAAGAGATTAGCCCCAACAAAAATGCAATAATACACTTAAAATACCATTTTCAAAATCTCAACATAAGTGTAAAATCACTATGAACCTTGTTAATATAAATATGAATGCATGCAAATGACCTAGGAACAGGAACATGAGACATTAAATCACATAGAAAACTTAGAATTAGTACCTTAGTGTTGATTTGGATGAAATAAATAAGGATATCACTTTTGCATGTTCGATTTGGACTACCATGTAGCACTTTCGATTTATTGATTCCTCCAAAGGACCTTAACGGAAGCAACATCCTTGTTCCTCAACCTCTTCACTTGTCTATCCAAGATCTCTACTAGAACCTCTTTATATGTCATGTTGTCTTCAACTACCCCCATAACATCAAGAGGCACAATAGCATTACGGTCACCCACACACTTCCTCAACATAGACACATGAAAAACCGGATGAACCAATTCCATTTCACTAGGAAAATCCAACTCGTAGGCCACCTTACTAATCCTCCTCATCACCCTATAAGAACCCACAAATCTAGGGATTAACTTGCCCTTTTTAGCAAAATGAACCACATCCTTCATGGGTGACACCTTCAAATAGACTCAATTACCAACCATAAACTCAATCAATGCTAGACCCCATGCAACCTGACTAAGTCATAAATGTACAACCTAGCATAATCTTTAGCCCTATATGTAGTCTTAATTAGTAGAAAGTGAGTCGATTTTGTTATCCTATCAACCACAACCCAAATGGAATCAAAACCCTTTCAAGTCTTGGGTAACCAAACCATAAAATCCATATTAATCTCTTCCCACTTCCAAGTAGGAATCTCTATGTATTTGGATAGGTCACCCAACCTTTAGTGCTTGTCTTTGACTTATTGGCAACTATGACAATCAGAGACAAATTTGGCAATGTTCCTCTTCATGTCTCCATACCAATACACCTCTCTCAAATCTCTATACATCTTAGTATACCCCAGGTGAATAGAGTAAGAAGAACCATGAGCCTCATAAAGAACCTTTTCCTTCCATCCACCAACACAAGGCATACATAACCTACCTTGGTATCTAAGGGCACATCTACCCCTTGGGAGAAAACCTCCATCGTGCCCCCTTTCACCAAGGCCTTCAATTCTAACAAGGAGGGATTAAGATCATGCTTAGCTTTCACCTCCTCAATAAATGAAGATTTTGAACCATCAAAAACAACAACACCACCATCATCACCCCCTTCCAACCTAACTCCCAATTTAGCCAACCAATGGACCTCCTTAGCCACCCCTTTGCCACCATCATTAACATGAGTTAGGCTATCTATCGACACCATACTCGAAGTATCTGCCACAATATTACCTTACTGGAATGATAATGCACACTCATATCATAATCCTTAAGCATTTCTAACTATAACGATCCTAAAAAGTGCTCGAAAATATGCCTCGAAAGAGCCCAAAATTGTAATTTCTATATATCTCAAAATTCATGTATTATTTTAGAAATTTGACTTCATATTCTTGTTTAGGGGGTCAAATTTAGGGGGAAAAGGGTCTAAACCTATTTTTAGAGTGAATGATTCACAAATTTAAATTTTAAAGTGTTGAATTCTAGTGAGGTTAGCGCATTTGGGGCACGACGCGCCCCTGTATATTTTTGGTGGTAATTTTAAATTTTGGCCCAAGAATTTTATGTCTTGGGCCTATGTGTTCTCACATGAAAAAATACTTATACTTAGCCATATTTTGCCTTCATATCATACAAGACATCCCCCAATACTCACTAAAACACTTAGTCTTATATTTCTCTCAAAATTCAAGTGTCAAACTCTTATTCGGATCTTAAGGTTCTCCTTCAACCATCAAGTCTCTATCTCCAATCTTCTGCAAGGATTCTCCAAACGCTATGTATATTGGTTTCTTTCATAGGTTCCTTTCACCCATGATTCCCAAGTTTTGTGTTCTTACAAATTCCATGATTTAAAGTTGATTTACTCATGGGTCTTATTTATTATGAAAATGATTGCACACTATGCTGGGGTTTATGAAATTGTGACTATTTTAACATGTTTTGAGCTATGATCCAAGATCTATTATAAGATTTGATAAAAGTTTTAATGTATATTGTTTGAAGGTTTTACGAAGTATATATTGAAGATTTTACATTGAATTTTCTAGCATGATTTCATACATGAATTGCATTATTTTACACTAGCATTACACACTCTTTAAGTGTTTGATAAAATGTCTGGTTATGGGTTCTTGAGAAATTGATAATTCAATGCATGCCTTATGAGTTGAATGACTATGGGATGAGGAAAGGGATATATATATGTGTGTCTAAATCATGTAAAACTCCTATGGCATTTCAAGTGAATTGTTGGGCCCTCATGTTGTTATGTTCTTGGGAATTGTTGATGAGCTATTGGGTTCTTACACTGAGGTTTATACTCTTGTCAATTGTGAAGCCTACTAGAAGGGATTATGAATTATGCTATATGCTTTATGCTCTAGTGCAAGGCCAATTCCTATATGTAGGGGTTATGAACTATTTTTGAACACATTACCCTCATGTATGAATCAATGCTACTCATTTACTAATATCTACATGTAGGGGTTATGAACTATGTTGTACTCCTTACCCTCATGTATAGTTGAGGTTATGCAATATATATACATGTAGGTGTTATGACTTGTACTACCTTTACCCTCATGTACTAGTCACTTACTTATTTCTACTTGTAAGGGTTATGAACTACGATCTACTCCTTACCCTCACGTATGATTTAGGGTTATGCAATATACTCATATGAAAAGGGTTATGAATTATGTGGTATGTCTTACCCTCATATGCACACATGTAGGGGTTATGACCTATGTTACTTTCACCCTCATGTGCTATTCATTATCTCTTGTTTACATGTAGGGGTGATGAACTATGTTATCTCTTTACCCTTATGTACTACCCATTACCTACTAGAAGGGGTTATGACTCATGCTATATCTCTCACCCTCTAGTATAAGGTATTTGGATGATCTAATCAGAACGTCTTATTATGTTAGCAAGTTATGCAAGTATGATTATTTTCAAACACATTTTGCCACAAATATTGTTCATGCATGTCATGTCACTAATGTACTTTCTCTTGCTATGATTATGCATTTTGATTATGTTGCCTATCTCTCGTTGCATTGCCTCCCACATACTTTGTACATTTAAATGTTCTAATGCATACTTTATGCCTACATGATATCACCATGTAGAAACTGGTGCCCCGCTTGAGTATCTCCACCCACGTGGCTAGTAAGGTTTCACTCAAACTTGTTGGTGAGTCCTTCATTCCAGGGACATTGCTTATTATCTCATGATATTCTCTAAACTATCTTTCTTTACGTATATAGTAACTATGAGGGTGAGATTGATTGGTTGTCTTGGCCCCTGCTCTTATCCATGTAGTAGAGGTATTGTTGGATATGTTATGTATCTATGCTATGAGCCTTGACTCTCTTGTTCTTGATTTTATTATATGGAAGTTTGCCCTTAGTCCCAATTCCCCTTGATTATGCTTATATCTTATTGTCATTTTTATTGCTTCTGTGACCAAGGATGTTTAATGATATGCTATGAGGCTTGTTTGGTATTCTTTCGGGTTCCCCATTCACCGGTCACATTTAGGCCCTAGGCATGGGTCGTGACAAAAATGGTGTCAGAGCACTGGGTTGTTAGATCCTTGGAGTCCAATATACCACGTCCATTAGAGTCTTAATCCTGGTTGTGTTGTGCACCACAACTATGAGTAGGAGGCTATGAGTCATTTTAGGTGATATTTCCTTTCTTCATATTCGAAGACATGCTATAGAATTGAAGTAAGTTTTTCCCCCTAACGATTATTCTTTGCCATGCTAGTTGATTATGCCTAACATAAGAGGAAGAAAAGTCTGTGCTCTCGAGGGACCACTGGCTAATGGAGAGCTTCGAGAGGCTCTCACTTTGCTTGCTCAAGTTGTGGCCAACTAAGCCAATCAAGGGGCCCAAGCCCCTCATGCTCCTACACTAGCTTCTTAGGTGAGAGACTTCATGAGGATGGGCCTACCGAAGTTCTATGGGTCAAGGGTGGATGAAGACCCACAATAGTTTATTAATGAGACTTATAACGTATTTGCTATCATGTATGTTAGAACGAAAGATAAGGGCGAGTTGGTGGCCTACCAACTCAAAGAGGTAGCACATATATAGTACACTCAATGGAAGGAGGAAAAGGGAGTCAACAATGTGGTTCTATGGGAAGAGTTTAAGCTGACCTTTCTTAATCAATTCGTTCCTCTTGAGCTTAGGGAAGCCAAATTAGTAGAATTTGTGAATTTGAGACAAGGGTAAATAAGTTTGAGGGAGTATGCCCTCAAGTTCAACTAACTATCTAAGTATGCTCCTCACTTGGTTGCCGACCCAAGGGCTAGGATGAACAAGTTCTTGATGGGTGCCTCCGACTTGGTGAATGAAGAATGTTGGTCCAGTATGTTGATTAATGATATGGATTTATCCCTCCTCATGATCTACGCCGAACAACTTAATGGTGAAAAGCTTAGGAAGAAGAGGAGTGGGGAGTCCAAGAGGGCTCAGTTTGAGGATGGCTAGTTCCAACAAGGTATCAAGTTTCAAGGCCAAGGTTCTTCTAGTGCTCTAAACAAGAGGCTTGCTATGAAAGGAATGGATAGGCTAAGGTTCCAAGGAGGCTATGATGGAATAAGTTTTCCAAAATGCCTACAACGTAGAAGGCATCATCATGGCAAATGCTTAAAGAATTCAAAAGCGTGTTACGGGTGTGGGAAAGAAGGTCATAAGCTTATTGATTGCCCTTATATCCAGAACAAGGTTAGGGGGGACATCCTCAAGGTCAAGGTGGTCATGTGAATCAAGAGGCCCAAGGAGGATATATTGATTAAGGAGGTGCTCTAAGATGTAATCGTTTCTAAGCTCTCCAAGGGAGGTAAGGGATAGATGAAGTGCCCGATGTTGCTACTGGTATGTTAAAGTTTTCTTTTATTGCTAATGGGCTTCATATCTGTTCTGGATGGTTATGTGAACTTTTATGTATATCCCATTAGTGAGTCTATTATTGCTAGAAAGGTTTATGGAAATTGTTCCATGGTCATGTTGCATGTATGTCTTGACTAATGGCTTTGTTGGAGTAGATATGATGGATTTTGATGAATATACTTGGGATGGACTAATTGCTTACATGTTAAGTCTCCATTGATGGTAAGGCCCGTAGAGTTAGATTTCAATTGCTTAATAACCCGTCTTGGAGTGGGAGTGGAGAGATAAGTCTATTTTTTGTATTAGGGTACAATAGATCTCTAAGGGATTGTATTTATCATCTTGTAAAAGTTAGGGGTGTTGAGCCTAAAATATTTCTATTGAGTTATTTTTGGTGACCAATGAACTATTGAATGTCCTTTTCGATATGTTAATTTTGAGGTGGCATTTCTTGGTTTGACTTATGTACCAGTCATGTCTATAGGTCTCAAGAATATGGTCTTTAATTCTTACCTTGTTATATTTGTGGTGGTCATTGGTGATGATGTGATGATTGGTTTCGGGAGTGAGGAAGAGCTTGTGAATCATTTGAGGGTGATGTTGTGAATTCGGAGGAGGTGAGGTTGCTTGTTAATTATGGAAAGTAGAGACCTTTGGGTGGCAAAAAGGTGGTTGGGGGGGTTCATCAGTTTTCTAGGAGGGATGAGGTTGAGCATCGTGGTGTAGTGGCTTTGATGGTTCCAAATCTTTTATAGTTGAAGGGGTCTAGCAAAATAAGGCTTTGATTTCTGCCTTCATAGAGTTGGAGGTCTTGATGAGGGATGGTTGAGTGGAGGTTGTCTCCTAAGGGGAGATGGTAGTTCATGGTACCAAGTGGACTAGGTGTTTTTAAGGTTGAAAAATGAGTTTTGTTTGTGATTCCCTATAGAAGGTAGAGGAAGTTGATTAATAAGGATGTGGTGTTCGTTAAGGCTCTATGGAAGGTTCGTCTAGTCGAAAGTAGGTCTCGGAGAGTGGGATTGAGAAATAATATCCGTATCTCTTTCATTTTTATTCAAGCTTATGATAACATGTCAAGTCCTTTCATGATCCCAAGCCTTATGTTTCAGCCCCTATGTTATTTGCATGTATCGAAGTTTATGTAAGCAAGTTCATGATGACTTTTGATACTTATGTTGATGTTTTGAAAATGGTGATTTAAATGTATAGTTGCATTCTTTTTGGGGATGATTTTTTCATGATTACTCTTCTCATATACATTTCTTTGACATTCGGGAACTGATGTACTGTCAAAATATAGTACATTTGATGCCTAAAACAAGGGATTTTGTGAGTTCTTAATGAGACATTTTTTATGATTTTTATGTGTTTTTATGTTGTTCTTGCAGAAAAGTTAGGTTGGCATAATTTTGGAGGAAAATTACAAATTTTGCTGAAGGATAGGACAGATCAGTTCACCTATGAGTCGTAGCCCAAGCTATGAGTCGTAGGGTGTTATCGTAGCAAGAAACATAGACCAAAAATAAAAAATTTGCTAAGTGGAGGTCAACCCTAAAGGGCCACCCTATGAGTCATATGTCTCATTATAAGTCATATGTCTCACTACGACTCGTATAGGTGTACTCGTAGTAGAAAACAGAGAGCCTAAACTTTGGATCAACAACTGAAGGCCTAGACTACGAGAGGAGTATACGAGTCGTAGCTTGGGCTACGACTCATATCAGTGGGTTGTACCAGTTGAGTCTAAGATTCAAAGAACCTGATACGAGACCACGATTACGACTCATAGGTCACCCTACGAGTCGTACCTGTGAGGCATACCAGTTGTCAGCTGTCTTTTTTATGTAATTTTTAGGGTTAAACTTGTAACTACTATAAATACGTTAAGTTAGGTTTTATTTTAGGTAACAAAAAAAAAGAATAAGATTCTAGCTTTAGAGACATTGAATGTGCCTTTGAATATTCTCTCAAGAATATTTTAGGGTTCTACTAATGTTCTTCATTTTTCTCTTGGAAAACCCTATTTTGGGGATTGCAAGTCTTGCTTTGTAGTTATTGTCAATCTATCAAGCTTATGGTTTGCAACTTGTTTTGTTTTCAATCTTCATGGCTTTAGGTAAAACTCTCAATTATGTCTTATATTTGTTTTTGTTGGTTTTGCCTTAACCATGAGTAGCTAAGCACCCACAACTTGGGGTTGTGGGAACCATGGGTAGTTGAGTTGAGATGACCTAGGTTTGTGCATTTCTATGATTAGGGTTTTGTATGTATTGTCTATTTCTCTTCATTATAATTTTTGTTGGTGGTGGCCAACACCAAACCCCGCCTACTCTCCCGATCCCGACTTAGGAATTGACTAATAAGAAAAGGGAAATAGATGACAGAATTCGATTGATGTGTTCTCATCTAATCAACCAAACCTTACCAAGGGGAGGTTTACTGGGACAATAGGTAACAGTTAGTTTGCACGCCATGGTTTCCGAGCAAACGCCATGGTTGCCGAGCAAATGCCATAGTGAAATTCAACCTTCAGCTTCACAAGAGGGTTTGAATAACCTAAGTTACCATCCTGCATGCGAACCTCTAATTGTATTTATGTTATCTAGGTTAATCGAGTCAATGAACTATAGGGAACATAATACCCAAGTTGTCCCTAAAATTGAGTGTTTTCTCACTTCATAGTATAGTGTTTATCTTTTTTTTATTCTTCAATCACAGAAAACCCCCCTTCCCCCTTTAGAGATTTTAGTTATAGATACTTGAAATTATTGGTAGTGAAGTCTTGTAGTCAAACCCTATATTCCCTATCGATTTGACCTTAACCTTCAGTTAGGTTAATTACTGATAGTGACTGCTTTCTTATTAGAGTGTTAACATCAGATAAAAAATTATGGCGCTATTGCTGGGGAATATGACTGGGTTTTGACTTGATTTCACTATTAGTTAGTTCAAGCGTTAATTTCTAGACTCTCTTGTATTTTTCTTTTACTTTTTGTTTTTGCAGATTAAGTCTATTCACAGGTTGGCTGGCACTATGACTGAACAAAAGCTCTACATGGCAAATGACTTATTGGAAACCTTTTTATGGACAAGAGTCCGAAGACTCCCAAATTCACATGCAAAATTTTACTCAAACATTGTGGGGGGGTACTTGGGACAAGACATCCTGTTTGGGAGGCCATGGCTCTTTAAGCCTTTCCCATGACCCTCCAGAATGTAGCTGCAGAATGGTGATCAATTATTCCATTAGATGTTTGTTCCAGTTGGGGAGAGGTGTAGAGAGTCTTCCTCATGAACTTCTATAAGGGGTCCAACAAGCGAGAGCTACAAGATAACATCTGCAATTTTAAAAGGGTGCCAAGAGAATCTTCGGTGGCAGCTTGGGAAAGGTATAAGAAGTGTTTGGCAACAAATCGAAACCATTGTCTGACTGACGATGAATTGGTGGCTAGCTTCTACCGAGCATTATCCTTTAAATAATAAGGACATATTGACACTTTATTCAGAGAGGAATGCTGGGTGTTTTTGAGAAAACCATTCAGCGAAATCATTGAATACATGGATAAGTTATCCGTTATCACGGAGGTTTATCAACTACTGCAAAAGTAGCTAGAGCCGTCCACTAGTAAATCCGAGGGAACCCCAAGCAATACCAAAAAAGAGAGTACACCTAACTAGCTCAGGTTGCCACACCAGTATTGCATCCCTGATAAGCTGACAAGGTTGAGCATATGCTTGTACCAGTCCTGACCAAGGTCAACAAGCAAGAGGATACTGTTCAGGAGATAAAGTTTGATGTTATTCAAGGTAACTACAAAGTAGAACAACAAACCATAAAAATACAAAAGCTTAGTGACAGGATGCAACAGCTTGCTGAACAACTATAATTGGTGTAGGATGAGCAAAGGAAGTGTCAAAGGAGCAGCGATAAGACTCCCGAGAAGCCTCAGTATCTAGGATGGCAAAGTTGAGCCACGACATTAAACAAGGTGCTTCTTGGGAGGCAACCCAAGAATCTTTTGTGTTTTGGACTATTTTATGATGCTTTCATTTGTTTAACTTGTTGGATGGTAGTCTAATGTTTTGTTATGATTGTTAAGACTAAGAATCAACTGCATTATTTTGCATTTTGGTGTATCTTGAGTAATTGGTTGTAGGAACAAGTTAGAAAATGAGGAGTAGAGAGATTATTGCTTGGAATATCCTCTACGAGCAGGCTTACGAGTCATAATCATCATTACAACTCATAGTCATGCCTCGTAGGAGAGAAATAGTGACCATAGTAAGTTGACACACACGCTATGAGCCAACCTTATGATTCGTAGAGTCCTCTATGAGTCGTAAGTGGGGTTCGTAATGCCTAGGTATAAAATTAATATTTTCTTAAGTGTTGGGTCATCTACGAACGTAGGATGCCCTATGACTCATAGTTACGGTCTCATAGGCCTGGCCTGCAAAATTTTAAAAGTGACCTAATTTGGAATATTAAAAGACTAACATCTTTTGAGTTCCTCATTTCCTTTATTGAAATGGTTTTTCTTCCTCTATAACCCCCAAACATTATTTTGCACTATTTCATTCATCCCTAAACCATTATTCTATTAGCATATCCTAGCAAGCGAAATTCACCAGGGTTTTGGCTTTGACTCTCCTTCTTATCACATCTTCATTTTTTATCTTGTAAATTTTTATGGTTAAGTTTTGCATACACATGAGACAATCTTGCTTTGTTGGTATTTAAATGCATATTGTGTGATCTGGGTAAGCAAAACCATTTATAAGTGATTATGGTAAAATGAAGAGTATGATTGAGAATTGACTACTCTATTGTAGTGATTAGGATCTTTATTTCTACCCTTGCTTGATAAGTACGAAGTTTGATGTGGTGGTTGAGTGTGTTTGTTTCATGATCTATGAGTAAGTATCTTGTGAGACCATGTTAGGGTTGAAATTTATAGCTGTTGGGGTGTTATAATCTTGTTGCTTATGAACTTGAGTAACTTTTTTGATGCCTGTGTGTGCTATATTATTGTCGAAATTGGGTGATATCCAAAAGCAGTTCACACTAGAAATGTTTTGACCGGAAAGGAAGATTCATATTTCATTGTGGGATATCTTGTAAAGTGGAGTGCTGAGATTTTGTATAGGGTTAACTATGTGTTTTTGATTTCTCTTGCTTTCTGCTTACCTTTTGGTCATTGTGGAAAGCTTAGAGGCACCGAGGGTGTTCTCTATTTTCTGCTATGAGGACCCACTACGAGTCGTAGGTCACCCTACGAGATATAATGGCCCTTCGTAGGAGGCAAGAGTTATCGGTGCCACAACATTTTCCACATGAGGCTCACCTACAACTCATAGCACTTTGTATGACTCGTAGTGGTTGTCTCATGGCCCATATATGAATTTTCAAAATGTTTCTGGAATGAGATATGAGCATAGGCTATGACTCGTAGGATAACCCTATGAGTCAAACCCGTGTCTTATAGCTGATTCAAGAATGCACTTCTCTCAAATACCTTGGTATTACGAGGCTACAATATAGCTCATAGGTCACCCTACGAGTCGTACCTTGACCTCATACTTGCAAACCTACACCTAGTTTAGTTGTTTTTACTTGAGTAATTTTATATTTCTTGTTTGACTATTTTGTGTTGGAACAAAACATCATGGGATTCATGCTTTGGTGTGTGGTGGTTTTTCAGAGATAATGCCTGCAAGAGGTTGAAGGGGTGCTACCTCGACTTCAGGACATCGACTACAAGATGAAACATCGGATAATGATCAATCCACTGAGGAGATGAATGTGCACCCTGACCCTGAAGCTAACATGTCCTTGACACGATCAAAGACAACAAAGGTTCTGATAGAAGTAGATAGCCCCTCCTAGTCTGAAGAAAAGGGTGACAAAGAAGGGTCAGATGATGGTGCTTCACTTTCTGAGTTCGGTTCTCTTAAGGTATCTCAAGCTCAGCTAGAGGAGATTGCTTCACTACAGCGAACCAATTCTTCCTACACTATCACCTCCACAGACCCCCGAAACACACGGTGGTATGTCCCAAGGATGAGAGAGATTTACGAAAAGGGACTAGAACCAAAAAGTCTAGGGAGGCTAGTGCAGAGATTTTATGAGGAGGCTAGTGCGGACTCAGAGCTTAGCAGTGTACCGGGGCTAGAAGCTGAAATTTAGTGCCATGGGCTAGGATGGCTATCACAAGTGTTGGAAAAGTACTCCCCCTACTTTGTCCGAGAATTCTATGCTTCCTACTATGCCACTGTATGCAGCAATCTTCTAAGGCACAAGAAGCACATTGAGTAGCCGCGATTGAGTGAAGTCTTGGTCAGAGGTGAGGTTGTTGATATCTCAGAAGAAACCATTCAGAGGGTACAGTTTGGGCCAAATTACAGAGTGCCACATTCTACTATGGAGTATGAATATATGATTGCATATATGAGAAATGCAGTTAATCAAAAGGATGTCTGGTTGAGAATAGAGCTCCTCAGGTGGATAGTTAGCCAAATTTACGAGGAAGGTGTTTAGTCAACATGGGTTACAAACTATACTGAGTGTATTCTGAAGGCCCACCTCTCATTCAAGGCAAAGTTTTTATGGTCGATTATCCGTTGGAGCATTAGACCCACGTTCACGAATAATGTGATCATATTGGAGAGGGCTGTGTTATTGGCTAGCATCTTGGCAGGGTACAAAATTAACTAGGCTCACATTATAGCAAAGTAGATCCTTGAGTCGGTAGTCCACACCCAGCAGGCATTGCTATTCCCCATCTTGATACATATATTATGCAAGGAAGCTGGGGTGCGAGTCTCTCTCCAATTGGACCCTCATGTAGAGGCTATGCATATGAAGAACCCATTCTAATCAAGGATGATGAGAACCCAGTAGCCCTACAAAGAGCTTTTAGCCTCCTATCCCAGATCCATTCCAGTTGAGCCTCAGACTCAGGGTTCGACTCCAACTACCACCAGTACTATTCTAGCAGCTACAGAGCCTTCACTAGCCATTGAGATTGAGTCCACACCATCCTTCAGTACTCCAGCACTAGCAACATTAACATTACTAGTAGATTCTATTATCTCTGCTGTTGCTTTTTAGGCACTATTACGCAAGGTCACCACAGTTGAGTTCGGGCTACAGGGTTTAGCAGCACAAGCCAGACCTTGGGTAAGCCAGACCATAAGGGACTCAAAGGAGAGGATAAAGGCCTTCGCCCATGATTTGGTAGATGAGAGAGTTAGGGTGGTGGATACTAGAGTAGATGCATTTGAGGCGAGAGTCCAGTGGATGCTTAAGGGTACTCGACCTATTGACACGAGCGTAGTGACATAAGAGTTGGCCAAGTTTAAGGCTGAATTATTGCAGATGTTAGTAGCCCCAGTTGCAGTCCTAGAGGTGGCACCGGCGAGTGACAAGGTGTTTGACTGGCTAGCTTACCGCCCGCATGCTCATAGGAAGAAGACCCTCAAGACAGATGATCTAGAGTTGAGCCAGAAGAGGCCTAGACCTAATGACCCAATAACCCTGGTGAAGGAACCGATACCAGAGGAGGTGGTGCAGGAGTCAATCCTATTGGCAGTCTTACAGAGAGATAGGGAGCAGCAGCCTTCATATGGAGTGGGTAGCTCACCTACAGCTACGATCTAGATTGCTAAGAAGGAGGTTGTAACCCAAGACCCTGTGGACCAGACTGATACTGGCGGTTGAACACCATTATGTTTGACCCTTTTGACCCCAGTTCTTATCTTTTCTTTATGGATGCTTTGTTCTTTTGTTGGAAAATCTTTTTATTATGTTGGTGTTTGGAGTTTTTTTAATATTTTTATGTTAGATGTTGTTTTTACTTATATTTTAGATGTTAGTTTTCAGTTTTTAATGTTATGTTGGTTTTTGGAGTTGTTTAAATATTTTGATGTTGGATGTTGTTTTTACCTATATTCTGGATGTTAGTTTTTTGTTTTTAATGTGTATGTGTGTGTATATATATATTATCGTGTTTGGTTTTTCATTCTTGTCTTTACTTTGAGGACAAAGTATTCTATTTTGGTGGGGTGTGGGAAGTTATGGATTAAGGTGAAGTCTTGGTAGCTTCGGGTCCATAACTTTCCCTACTTTTTGATCCCAAGGTTTTCTTGCCGTATTTCTTTTTCTTTGTAGATGTTTAATTTTTTGTTGAACTGGCATGTTGTAGGTAGTGTAGATAGTTTGTAGATACATAGTATTGTTATCTGTTGGCACATAGTCCTTAAATGCTTTTTAAATTTTGATGAAAAATTGAGTACCCTCAAAATTTTTGAGATTGTAGTTAATAATGCATTCATGCTTATTGAGTATCTGGCAATGTTTGTTCTGATAATGTGGAGGTAAGTTGAGCCTTGAAGCATGACCAGTGAGTCTATACTTGATTATGGGTGTAATGCCATGTGTGTTGTGAACTTATTTTGTTACATTCTTGCATCATTTATGGACTCAGACTTGCCTTGTTACTCTAAAGTTGGTTTGGTGATGTGGTTGATTTAGAATGAATCCTTGGAATTTGTTCTTTTAGTGAACCCACTTTTAGCTTAAATGACCTACCAAATAAGTGAGTGAATCCCTTTGTCAAAATTTTTGAGCTTCTCATATAATCATTCTTTCTTGACACCTTACTAGCTTACCCTTGTTTGATGAAATACCTTAATATTGGCCCTGGTCTATCCTTGAGCATGTGAACCTTAATTGAGGCTAAAAGCCTAAGTTGAGGGTGCTGACAAAATTATAGCCCAGGTTTGGGGAATAGATATTTTATACTTCACCTCTGGCTAAAAGCCTAAGTTGAGGGTTGCCCTTATTCTGGTAAGTAATAACAATGAGGTGGTTAGTTGGGAAATAAAGAAAGAAATGAAACATCATGAGCTCTGGGAGGAAAAGAAGATTAAAAGTCCCTTAAATTGAAAAAAATTAGCAAAAATGAGTTCAGAAATAAGGCACAACTGAAAAGAGAAAGAAAGCACTCAGGAAAAGCTTGAAACAGGAGAATAAGGATGAATTTAGTGAAAATAGTTGGGTTATGAAGAAAAAAATGTTGGTAAACATGGATCAAGGATAGGTTTTAGTCACTACTTGCATAAAATGCCATAGCAAAGCCCCCTGAACCTATGTTACAAGCCCTTAAGTCCTAAAGAAACCAAATCTACTTCGTCACCAAGCCGGAAGATGAGTATAGAGGCAAGCCTATGGTGTCAGTCATTTTGAATGAATTTCATTTATGAGTTGTGAGAATGCTTCCTCAGTCCTTGAAGTCAAAATGCTTTTTGAGTGAGTAAGAGGAACTTCTTTTCTATGAGGGCATTTGCACTACTTGATTAGCATATGGCTATATCACTCATTGTGGATGGTTGATGCTCCTTAGCTTATCATAGTTGGGTTTCCAGATATATCTTCATTCTTTTATTGTGCTTAGTAGCTTTGTAATCTAGTTTTGAAAATGATACTGATGTATATGCTATTGGTATAGCTGCTATGTATTTCTCATTGTCTGTATATATTGAGTCATCACTTGAGGACAAGCAATAATTCTAAGTTGAGGGTATTGATGTGCTATCAAAATACACCATATTTGATGCCTAAAATAGGGGATTTTGTGAGTTTTTAATGCAACTTTTTTTAAGGTTTTTATGTGTTTTTGTGTTGTTCTTGCAGAAAAGTTAGATTGGCATAGTTTTGGAGGAAAATTGTAGATTTTGCTGAAGCATAGGACATATGATTTCACCTATGAGTCGTAGCCAAATAGGGTGTTATTGTCACAAGAAACAAAGACTAAAAATCAGAAATCTGCTAAGTGAAGGTCAACCCTACGGGGCCACCCTACGAGTCGTAGGTCTTACTGTGACTCGTACAGGTATACTTATAGCAAGAAACAGAGAGCCCAAAATTTGGATCAACAATTGAAGGCCTAGACTACGAGAGGAGCATACGAGTCATAGCCCAAGCTATAACTCATACCAGTGGGTCGTACCAGTTGAGTCTAAGATGCCAAGAACCTAATAGAGACCCCGTTACAACTCGTAGGTCACCCTACGAGTAGTACCTGTGAGGCATACCAGTTGCCAACTATTTTTCTATGTAATTTTTAGGGTTAAACTTGTAATTACTATAATTTCTTTATGTTAGGTTTTATTTTAGGTAACAAAAGAAAGAAAGAGATTCCAGCTTTAGAGACATTGAATGTGGCTTTGAATATTCTCTCAAGATAATTTTAGGGATTTAGCAAAGTTCTTTGTTTTTCTCTTAGAAAATCCAATTTTAGGGATTTCTAATCTTGCTTTGTACCTATTGTCAATCTATAAAGCTTGTGGTTTGCAACTTATGGTCTCTTCAATCTTCATTGATTTGGGTAAAACTCTCAATCATGTCTTTTATTTGCATTTTTGCTGGTTTTGCCTTAGGCATGAGTAGCTAAGAATCCATAACTTGTGGTTGTGGGAACCATGGGTAGTTAACTTGGGATGACCTAGGTTTGTGCATTTCTATGGTTTGGTTTTGTATGTATTATCTATTTCTCTTCATTATGATTGTTGTTTGGTGGTGGCCAACACCAAACCCCACCTACGATCACGATCCCGATCAAGCTAGTGACGAATAGCAAATGGAAAATAGATGATAGGATTCAATTGATGTGTTCTCATCTAATCAACCAAACCTGACCAAGGAGAGGTTGACAGGGACAATAGGTAATAGTTTGTTGGCATGCCATGATTTCCGACCAAACATCTTTATGAAATTCAACCTTCACCTTCACAAGAGGGTTGGAAGAACCTAATTTACTGTCCTATATGCAAACCTTTAATTATAATTATGTTTTCTGGGTTGATCGAGTCAACGAACTATGGGGAACAAAATTCCTAAGTTGTCCCTAAAATGAATGTTTTCTCGCGTCGCAGTATAGTGTTTATCTTTGTTTTTATTCTTGAATCATAGAAACACCCCCTCTCTTTAGAGATTTTACTTATTGATACTTGAAATTATTTGTAGTAAGTCTTGTAGTCAAACCCTGTATTCCCTATGGATTTGACCCTAACCTTCAGTTAGGTTAATTACTGATAGTGATCTATTTCTTATTGGAGTGTGAACATCATATCAGGGATGAATGTTTCCAAGGGGGAGATTTGTAACGACCCCAAAAAGTGCCCAAAAATGTGCCTCGAAAGAGCCTAGAATTGCAATTTCCATATATCTCAAAATTCATGCGTTATTTTGGAAATCTGACTTCATATTCTTGTTTAGCGGTCAAATTTAGGGGGAAAAAGGTGTAGCCCCAATTTTAGATCAAATGATTCACAATTTCAAATTTTAAAGTGTCGAATTGCAGCGAGGTTAGTGCGTTTGGGGCGCGACGCACCATTGTATATTTTTTGTGCCAGTTTTTAATTTTGGTCCAAGACTTTTAAGTCTTGGGCCTAAGTTTTCCCACATGAGAAAATACATATACTTAACCATATTTTGCCTTCATATCATACAAGACATCCCCCAATACTCACTAAAACACTTAGTCTTATATTTCTCTCAAAATTCAAGTGCCAAACCCTCATCCTGATCTTAAGGTCCTCCTTCAAGCATCAAGTCTCCATCTCCAATCTTATTCAAGGATTCTCCAAAGTCTAAGGTATGTGGGTTACTTTTATGGGTTCCTTTCACCCATGATGCCTAAGCTTCCTTTTCTTGAAAATTGCATGATTCAAAGTTGATTTACTCATGGGTCTTATTTATTATGAAAATCACTGAATAATATGTTGGGGTTTATGAAATTATGACTATTTTAGCATATTTTGAGCTATGAATCCAAGATCTATTGTAAGATTTGATGAAGGATTTTGATGCATATTGCTTGAGGGTATTACAAAGTTTCTATTAAAGGTTTTACATTGAATTTTCTAGCATGATTTCACACATGAATTGCATGATTTTACACTAGCATTAAACACCCTCTAAGTGTTTGATAAAATATTCGGTTATGGGTTCTTGAGGAATTGATGATCCAATGCATAATCCAATGCATGTCTTATGAGTTGAATGACTGTATGATGATGAAAGGATTATGAAAGGAATGTATATATGTGTGTTTAAATTATGTAAAGCTCCTATGGTATTGCAAGTGAATTGTTGGGCTCTCATGTTAGTATGTTCTTGGGAATTGTTGATGAGCTATTGGGTTCTTATGCTAAGGTTTATGCTCTTGTCAATTGTGAAGCCTTGTAGAAGGGTTATGAATTTTGTTATATGCTTTACCCTTTAGTGCAAGCTAATTCCTACATATAGGGGTTATGCACTATGTTAAACACGTTACCCTCACATATAAATCAATGCTACTCATTTATTCATATCCATACGTACGGGTTATGAACTACGTTGTACTCCTTACCCTCGTGTATGGTTGAGGTTATGCAATATATACATATGTAGGGGTTATCTTATACTACCTTTACCCTCATGTGCTATTCACTTAGTCATTTCTACATGTAGGGGGTTATAAACTATGATCTACTCCTTACTCTTGAATATGATTTGGGGTTATGCAATATACTCATATTAAGGGGTTATGAACTATGTGGTATGCCTTACCCTCATATGCACACATATAGGGGTTATGACCTATGCTACTTTCTACCCTCATGTGCTATTCATTATCTCTTATTCACATGTACGGGTTATGAACTATGCTATTTCTTTACCCTCATGTACCACCCATTACCTACTAGAAGGGGTTATGACTCATGTTATATCCTTCACCCTCTAGTATAAGGTATTTGGATGATCTAATCATATCATCTTATTGTGTTAGCAAGTTATGTAAGTATGATTATTTTCAAGCTTATTGGTGAGTCCTCTATTCTGGGGACGTTGCTTATGATCTCATGTTATGTTCAAAACTATCTTTCCTTATGTATACATTAACTATGAGGGTGAGCCCAGTTGCTTGTCTTGGCCCCCGCTCTTATCCATGTAGTAGAGGTTTTGTTGGACATGTTATATATCTACGCTATTCTTCTTGACTCTCTTGTTCTTGATGTTTATTATGTGGAAGTTTACCCTTAGTCCCAATTCTTCTTGATTATGCTTATATCTTATTGTAATTTTTATTGCTTCCGCGACCAAGGATGTGTAATGATATGCTATGACGCTTGTTTGGGATTCCTTCGGGTTCCCCATTTGCTGGTCTCATCTAGGCCCTAGGCTTGGGTCATGACACTAACCACCTTTTTTGCCACGCATCACAATACACAACAAATCCTTCTAGCCCTTCTGGTAGTGACAATATAGGAGCAGACACAAGCTTATCTTTTAACGTTTGGAAACTCTTTTCACACTTATCGGTCCACACAAATTTGGCTTTCTTTTTAGTCAACTTGGTCATAGGAGAATCAATAGAAGAGAACCAATTCACAAACCTCCGATAGTAACCTGCTAAGGCCAAGAAGCTCCTAATATCCGACGGGGTCAATAGTCTATGCCAATTTCTAATCACATTTGTCTTTTAAGGATCGACCTTAATACCATCCCCTAACACTACATGGCCTAGGAAGGCAAACTCTTTAAATCAAAATTCACATTTTTTATACTTAGTATACAAATTCTGTTCTCTCAATCTTTGTAGCACTACCCTCAAATGATCCATATGCTCCTCCTCGCTATGTAAATAGATAAAAATATCATCAATGAAGACCACAACAAATGAATCAAGGTAGGGTTTGAAGAGCCTATTCTTAAGGTGCATGAAGATAGCTAGTGCATTGGTCAACCTAAAGGACATTACAACAAACTCATAATGCCAATACCTAGTATGGAAGGTCATCTTGGGAATATCACACTCCCTCACCTTCACTTGATGATACTCGGACCAAAGATCAATCTTAAAGAAGTGGCTAGCCCCTTGCAATTAGTCAAACAAATCATCAATTCTTGGAAGATGATACCTATTTTTTATGGTGACCCTATTGAGTTGTTGGTAGTCAATACATATCCTAAGGGACCCATCCTTCTCTTCATAAACAATACCGAAGCACCCCAAGGCTATTGGCTAGGTCTAACAAAACACTTGTCCAACAAATCTCGCAATTGCTCCTTTAACTCTGCCGGGTCCATACGATAAGGGAGAAATAGAAATAGTTGAGTATCGAGAAGGAGATCTATACCAAAATCTATTTCCCTTTGGGGAGGAATACTTGGAAGGCCATTTGGAAAGACATCAAGAAACTCATTTACCACTGGAACCAACTCTATGGGAAGGACATTAGACTCCACAACCCTAACCCTCATAAGATGATAAAGATACCCCCACAAGATCACAAGGTAATATTTTATGCAAGATGCAAATGGGATAATTTCTATTGACCTTTCTAGAAATAATAGATGCACCAATAGGAGTAGATACCTTATACGACTTACACAATAATTTAGGCTCAACATGAAATTTTTTGGCAATGAAAGGTGTAACAAAAGAAAGAGTGGCACCCGGATCAATCAATGCATACACATCAAAATAAATGACTTTTCTGCTCCCTTGCTCCCTCTTCCAATCTCGTTTGCCAGATATACAAATACATATATATATTAGTTACACATATACAATTATTTGACAAATATGCACATACAATTTGACAAACATACATATACAATTCACCTCTCTCCTCCCTCTCTTGATCTCGGTCACCTCTCTCCTCCCCCTAAGTCACATAGCTGAGGTTATGCTGTGTAATTATATAAATATAGCTATTTAACTATATTACGTTTCAAGCATAGACTATTTATGAAAATTCCCCAAAAAGAAACCATGTCAGTTATTTCTCTTAAATTCTATATTTGGGTATTTAACATGTTTTGGATTCTTTCAATATTTTTGATATAGGATCTAGTTATGTGGTTGTAGGTTTTCTTTTCTTGGTTCATGGATTTAGCATAAGTATGTATTTGTGGTGGTATGAATAGTTTTTGTTTTTGTATGTGAGGTAGGGCATAAGGTTTTCACCATCTTGCACCAAAGCATTCAACTCTAGCAAGGCGGAACCAAGATCTTACTTTAACTTGACCCTTTTCAACCAAAGGGGATTTGAAATCATCAAAAGCCATTACTCCATTATTCTCAACTTCATCCAACCTCATTCCCAACCTAGCCAATCGGTTTACTTTTCTAACCACCTTTTTGATACCCAAAATTTATATTTTTCATATTTAGGAAGCAACCTCTCGTCCTTCAAAATTTGTAATACTACCCTCAAATGATTCACAAGCTCTAAATAAATTCGTACCTCATCACTAAAGACCACCATAAACATGTTAAGGTAGGGTTTAAAGATCCTATTCCTGAGATTTATAAACATAGCCGGTGCATTAGTCAACCAAATAACTCTACGAGGACACAAAATTCTTACTCCTAGTCTGTAAAGACATCTAAGGATATCACCCTCCCTCACTCTCTCTTGGGGGTAAAATCGGATGAAGATCAATCTTAGAAAAATGACTAGCCCCTTGTAGTTGTTCAAATAGGTCATCTATCCCTAACCATCATGTTACATCTTTATGAGTTCTACACCCATTGGAAGCATGATATGCATGTAACAAACCACCCCAATACCTTCAAACCCACCATGCCAAGTTAAACAAAATCACAAGACAAGATTTTATGCAATAAGGACATAGGACAATCCCTGCAAACTTTTCTAGCAACAATAGACTCACCAATAGGGTAGACACCTAAGAGGTTCACATAGCAATTCAGTACATACATGAAACTTATTAGCAACAAAAGGAATTATGGTAGAAATAGTGGCTCCCAAACCTATCAAAGCATGCTCATCAAAATAAAAACCTTTAACATACTAGTAACAACATCAGGCACCTCATCTCCTCCTTGCCTTCCTTGAAGAACATAGAACTTATTATGTTATGGAGCACTCTCTTGTTGGACCTCTTGGGCCCTTTGATCAAAATGACTACCTTTACCCCTTTTTCGAGCATATGGACAATCTACTAGCCTGTGACCCTCTTCTCCCCAACCATAGCAAGAATCAATTTTCCTTATGCATGGACCACCATGGTTCCTCCCATACTTTTGACACCAAAGGTTCGTCATCCCACTGTTTCCATC
Organism: Solanum virginianum; assembly: GCA_000787875.1. NCBI lineage: Eukaryota > Viridiplantae > Streptophyta > Magnoliopsida > Solanales > Solanaceae > Solanum > Solanum virginianum. The sequence goes on from DF357607.1 coordinate 75,158, forward strand.
TTGACACCTTGGGTTAGACACCCCATTAATAGCCAACCACTTGTTTGTAGCATTGGAGAACTCTTGACCTTGGAAGCTATAACCAAACTGAGCCCTCTTGGATTCACCACTTCTCCTCTTTCTAAGCTTTTCCTCCTCAAGTTGTTTGGCATATAATAATCCTGGACAAGTCCATTTCACCCACTAGCATGGTGGTATGACACTCTTTATTAACCAAGTCAGACACTGCCGACATAAACTTGTTCATCCTTGATAGAGGCTTGACAACCAATTGAAGTGAATACTTGGAGATCTTGATGAATTTGAGAGATTACTCCCACACACTCATGGACCCTTACTTGAGGTTCATAAATTCCATCATTTTAGCCTCTCTCATCTCAATAGGGAAGAATTGGTTGAGGAAGGTGGCCTTGAACTCTTCCTAAGGAATAGCATCTTGATTTCCCCTCTCCATCTTCCATTGCACAGACCAAATTTGAGCCACACCTTTTAGTTGATAGGCCACTAGTTCTTCCTTCTTCTCTGAATTGACCCACATAATAGATAACACCTTATACACCTCATCGATGAACTCTTAGGCATCTTCCTCGGGTTTGGACCCATGGAACTCCGGGGGGTTCATCCTAGTAAAGTCCCTCACTCCTGAGGTCGGAGTATGAGCATTAGGAGCTTAGGTCTGAAAGAAAGAAGAGAAAATGATGTGTCGGATGAAAGAAAAAGAAGAAAAGTTGCCTTAGAATGAAAAGAATGGATAAATAATTTCAAAAATAAGGCACAAGATGAAAGATAAAAAGAAAGTACCCAGGAAAGCTTGAAAGTGAAGATTAAGGGAGGGAAAAGTGAAAGTGGTTGAGTTATTAAGGTGGAAATGTTGAAAAACGTGGTTCAAAGATGTGTTTTAGCCACTAATTGCCCAAAAATACCTTACCAAAGCCATATGAGCCTATATTACAAGCCTAAGAAGTCCTACAGTTATATTGATCCAACTGGTCAACAGTCTGAAGTGTGAGTATATGGGCAAGACTATAGTATTGGTTATCATGCATAAATTTTATTTTTGAGAGTTGAGTATGCTTGCACAGTCTCTCAATATTCTTTGATTGCTTATTTGAGTGAAAAAGAGGGATTTCTTTTTTGTGAGGGCATTTACATTGCATGATCAACATATAACTTGTACAGTAATTGTGAATTGTTGATACTCAGCTTGTTATAGTTGGACTGTCAAATGTATTAATATGCCCTTATTTTCTTGGTAGCCATCCAATCATGTTTTTACAATGCTAGTTTAGGTACCTGAGCTGAGATTGAGAGAATTATATGCTATTAATATGATTGCCATGTATTATATATTGTCTGTGTAGATCGAGTCATCCCTTGAGAACAAGCAACAGTTCTAAGTTCAGGGTGTTGATATGTTATCAAATACAACACATTTGATGCCTAAAATAAGGAATATTGCAAGTTCTTAATGTGACTTTTTATGGATTTTATTTTTTATGTTTTTTTGTAGAAAACACAGGTTGGCCAGATTTTGAGAAAAAAGTAGCAGATTTTGTTAAGTATTAGGATCTATAAGACACACTATGAGTCATAGTCCATGCTGCGAGTCGTAGGAGATGGTCATAGTGATTAACTGCTTCCAAATATCAAAATCTAAGAAACTGAATTCAGCCATACGAGCCTAGGGTATGAGTCGTAGACCAGACCATAATTCGTATAATGGATAGTAGCAGTTCAATCCAAAATGACAAGTGCTGATTATGAAAGCCCAATTATGACTCGTAGGTCACTCTACGAGTTGTACCTACGAACCGTAAATTCTGTCGTCCAACTTTTCTTATTTATTTTTAGGTATTTTTTATAAATAGTTGATGGTGATAGTCATGCTACAATAAGAAAGCAGTTGCTATCAATAATTAACATAACCGAAGTTAGGGTCGAATCCACAGTGAATACAGCGCTTGACTACATGATTTCACTACTAATTATTTCTAGGATCTATGACCAGAATCTCTAAATGGGGGCGGGGGGGTTTGTAATTCAAGAACAACATAAAATTAACATTAACTAAAATTCAAAAAACACTCAATTTTATGGAGAACTTAGGAATTGCATTTCCCATGGCTCGTTGACTCAATTACCCTAGGTAACATAACTTTGATCGGTTAATTGCATGCAAGATGGTAACTTAGGTTCTTCTGGCCCTTTTGTGAAGGTGAAGGTCAAATTTTACCATGGCGCTTGGTCAGCCACCATGGTGTGCTAACTAACTGTTACATATTGTCCAAGTCAACCTCCCCTTGGTTAGGTTTGGTCTATTAAATGGGAAAACATCAATTGAATCCTGTTATCTACTTCATTTTTACTATTCATCACTACCTTGATTGGGATCATGATAGTAGATAGGGTTTGGTATTGCCCACCACCAAACAATATTAATAATGAATGGAAATAAACAATACATGCAAAAACCCCAATCATAGATATGCACAAAACCTAGGTCATCTCAAATCAACTACCTATGGTTCCCACAACCACAAGTTGTGGGTGTTAAGCTACTCAAGGCTAAGATAAAACACACAAACATGCACATAATTGACATATTTGAGAGTTTGACCAATAACAATAAAGAAGATAAGGACCATAAGTTGGAAACCCATAAGCTTGATTGATCAACAATGAGTACAAAGAAGGATTTGCAATCCCTAAAATAGGTTTCCCAAAGAGAACAAGAATCTAGATTGATCAACAATGAGTATAAAGCAAGATTTGCAATCCCCAAAATAGGTTTCCCAAAGAGAACAAGAATCTACTCTAAAATCCTAAGAAAAGCTTCACAATGTAATGAATAATTCTCTACTGTTCGAACTCTCCTCCAAAAATGTAACTTAAACTATTTATAGTATTTACAAATAACCCTAGAAATTATGCAGAATCAACAGCTGGCATCTGATAAGTTTCACAGGTACGACTCGTAGGTTGGCCTAGGAGTCATAGTTGGGATCTAATATCTTGTTCTTAGCATCTTGGACTTAACTGGTATGACCCATAGGTATAAGTTATAAATTCTGCAAGGGGCATATTTGGTACTGCTTCTTTGATCACAGCAACAATAACGTCACCAATATGAGCATATCGACGATTGCTAGCTCCCTATGACTCATATGTAGGTCTGATAGTATTAGTCTTCAATTTTTTGGTCCAACAGTGTGGCTCTCTGATTGTTGCTACGTGTCCACCTATACGAGTCATAGTGTGTATTACGGCTCGTAGCGATGACCTTCACTTAGAAGATTTCTGAGTTTTTCTCTCTGTTTCCTGCTAAGATACAACCTACGACTCATAGTGTGAGCTGTGACTTGTAGGTGGGCTCATATGGCCCATGCTTAAGCAAAATCTACAACTTTTCTTCAAAATCATGCCAACCTAACTTTTCTTCAAGATTAACACAAAAACACATCAAAACACTAACAAGTCACTTTAAGAACTCACAAAATCCCTTGTATTAGGCACCAAATGTGTTGTAACTTGACAATATATCAACACCATCAACTTAGAATTGTTGATTGTCCTCAAAGGGTGACTTAATCTACGCAGACAAAGAGAAATAGATAGTAGTTATATCAATAGCATATACAATAGCTAATTTGTTTCAGGTACCCAAATACTATTTTCAAAATAGGGTTGCCAAGTTATTGAGCAAACTAGAACACTATGAAAGACTTGACAATCCAACTTTGACATGTTCAGGAGCATCAACCCCCCACAATCACTGGTATAGTCATATGCTAACTAAGTAGTGAAAATGCCCTCACTAGAAAGAAGTCCCTCATACTCACTCAAAAACATTGAGAATTCTTGGAATGAGGAAGCATTCTCACTCTCACAATTGAAATTCAATGCATACTGACTAACATGATAGTCTTCCATCCATATTCATTTTCTGGCTTGGTGATAGAGTGAAGTTGGATCACTTTAGGACTTATAGGCTTCTAACATAGGCTCAAGGTGCTTTGGTGCGGCATTTTGGGCAGTTAGTGACTACAAGCTATACTGGAATCATGTTTACCAAAATTTTTTACCTTCATAATCCAACCCTTTTTTCATTAATCCACCCTTATTCTCTTGCTTTGAACATTTTTCAAGTGCTTTCTTTATCTTTTTCAGTTGTGCCTTGATTTCTAACTCATTTTTGCTACTTTTTCTCAATTAACGGAACTTTTCTTCTTTTTCTTCACTCGGTTCATACTTTTTCATTTCTTTCTTGATTTCCTAACTAACCACCTTATCAATTTTACTTTACCACAATAAGGGCCACCCTCAACTTAGGCTTTTAGCCTCACGTGAAGTACATAATATCTTTGCCTCAAACCAGGGCCACCAACTGCAGCCACCCTCAACTTAGGCTTTTGGCCTTAATCAAGGTTCACTGCAGCCCCCCTCAACTTAGGCTTTTGGCCTTAATCAAGGTTCACATGTTCAAGGATAGTTCCGAGCCAATATCAAGATATTTCATTTGACAGGGTTAAGCTAGCAAGGTATCAACAAAGAATGAGTATATGATAAGCTCGAAAATTTGGAAAAAGGAATTCTCTCACTAAACTGGTGGGTTATTTTGAGCTAAAAGTGGTTTCACTCAAAGAACAAAGGCCTAAGATCCTTTCCAAATCCACCACATCACCAATCCAACTTTTAGAGTAACAAGATAGGTTTTGGGTCCATACAAGATGCATGAATGTAACAAAATAAGCTCACAATACACATGACAATTCGATCCATAATCAAGTATAGACTCACAAGGCATGCTTTTAGTCTCAGCTTACCTTCACAATATCAGAACAAACATTGCCAGTTACTAAAAAAATGTATGAATGCATCAATACTCACAACCTTAAAAATTTTGAGGGTACCTAATTTTTGCATCAAAAGCTTAAAGAAAATCTAAGAACTATATATATGCCAAAAGATAACATTAGTATTAATTTACCCATTATCAATACTACCTAAACATGCCAGTTCAATAGAAAAATAAACATCCACAAGGAAAAAGCAATACGCCAAGAAAACCTTGGGATCAAAAATAGGGGAAGTTATGGACTTGAGGTTACTTAAACTTCACCATAATCTATAACGTCCACTACCCCATCAAAAGATGATACTTTGTCCTCAAAGTAAATACAAAAACAAGAACAAAACATGATGACATAGAAATATATACATATATTCATTAAAAACAGAAAATAAACATCCGCAAGAGCAACAAAAATAACATCCAACATAAACATATATAAACACAACCCCCAAACCAACATAATAAAAAGATTGTATAAAAAGAGAACAATGTATCCAAAATATCAAGATAAGAACTAGGGTCAAAAGAAGTCAAACATCTTGGTGCATCAAGAACCAGTCTCGGGCTCATCTGTAGGGTCTTGAGGCTGACTCTCCTCCTCTGCTACAGTATCGAAAGTACCCTTTCCAGGTGGGATGTGTTGAGCTCTATCTCTCTAAATAGCCGCTAACAATAGCAACTCCTGCACCACCTCCTCAGGTATAGGCTCCTCCTCCTGTCTTGGCTTCTTTGGGGCCAACTCTAGGGCAGCATTGTCAAGGGGATTCTTCCCTCGGGTGTCCAGATGGTCAGCGAGCCAATCAAAGACCTCATCACCTCCCGATGCTACCTCTAGGGCTTGAATAGGTACTGCCAATAGTTACAATAAATCAGCTTTAAACCTGGCCAACTCCTCAGTCACCGCACTAGTGTCGGCAGGCCTAGCACCCTCGAGTCTCTTCTAGACTCTAACCTTGAACGCATCGACCCGTGCATCAACTATTCTGACTCTATTATCAACTAAATCTCGAGCAAATGCCCGCTTCCTCTCCTTGACATAATAAACAATCTTATCATTCAATGGCTATACAAATGCTAATAACTCTCGAAGCCTGCCCTCTGCTATAGCCACCCTGCGCAATAAAGCCTAAAAGTAATAGTAGAGAAAAGAGGTTCAACCTAAAATATAGCTGTTGCTGGTGTTGGGGTGCTGGGGGATGGTGCAGACTCGATCTCGCTACTTGTGTGGGATCTGTATTAGCCAGAGTAATACCCATAGGAGTGGGAGGTGAACCTGGAACCTATAGCTCGATCGAAAATGGCTCTTGGATAAGAGGTAGGCTAGCTCGAGGTAAGGCTACTGGGTTCTCATCAGCATTTATTAGAATGGGATCCATAGTGCGTATGGCCTCTATAAGAGGGTCCTGGTAAGAGTCCATAGGAACACCTGTTGCACTGCATAGTTGATGAATCAAAACTGGAAATGGTAGTGAGGTGCTCGTCCAAGCTGCAACCTTGTGAATCTGCTCTAAAATAATCTGGGCCCAATCTATAGCATATACAGCTAGAAGGCTAGCCAACAATACTAGTCTCTCAAGGGTGATTATATTACCAGTAAAAGTCGGCCTAATATGCTAATGGATAATAGACCACTAGAACATGGCCCCGAAATGAGAGGTGGGCTTTTACTGTGGGATCTGCATGATTTGTGACCCACATTAGGTCAACACCCTCCTTACAAATCTAGCTAGCAATCTACCATAGAAGCTCCATCCTAGCCCTGATGTCCTTCCTAGTCACTGTTCTCCTTATCTTCTCAATACAACTATCGTACTCCATGGTAGACTGAGGTACTCTATAATTAGGCCCAAACTATACTTGGCGGATAGTCTCCTCTGAGATATCCACTCTCTTCCTCCAGACTGTCACCATTTATAACATAGGCTGCTCGATTGCCCTTTTGTTCTTTGGCAATCCCCAGTGAAGTGTAGCAAGATACGCCGCATAGAATTCATGAACTATATAAGGGGCATATTTGCCTAGCTGCTGCATGTTCCACCTAAGTCAGTGCTTATCCAATCCCGCATCTAATCTGGGTACTCTCTCTAGTATCGCAGTGTTTAACCTGGACTCCTCATGAAATGGGCGAATCGGCTTGCCATGCCCTTTATCCTCCAACCCCTGGTCATATATTTCTCTCATTCTAGGGATACACCATCTACGATCAACTAGGGGTTGGGACATGACCTCATCCTGCTGGGTCTAGGATATACTTTCTAACTCATACTCGGAGCTGGAATATGAGGGTGTCATCTGTGGCAAGCTGTTATCCGACCCATCCTTGTTGCCCTACTATTCCTCCTCTTCAGACAGGGAGAAACTACTCACTTCCATTGGCATCTATGCTGCAAACACCCAAGTCTGAGGTCTACTAGCCTCTGGAACTAACCTGACTCTGTGGATTTCCACAGAGCTCTCAGATTGCTCAGTGTCAGAGGATTCATCCCGTAACCTCCGTTGAAGAGCTTGAATAGCCCATTTGTCTTTTAGAGTTTGTCTAGAAATAACCCACAAAGCAACATGTTAATACCAAATGTTTGACTCACTAAAAGACAAAGCAAAGAATAAAAATAAATAAAAGCTATGTAATGATGCAACTGCATATGTGCAGGTACGAGTGCAGTTAGGGCTCGTAGGGTGACCTACGAGTCGTACACTTGCCTCGTAGAACTAGTTATGCCTTAAAAATGCTTAATAATCACAAATATGAGATGCAGTTATGACTTGTAGGATGGCCTACGAGTCGTAGTCCTGATCTCGTACCTAGTTTCAGAAATATTTTAAAAGTTTAGCCAAGTTCACGAGACCCCCACTACGAGTCATGCCAGGTACTACGAGACATATATAGGTCTCGTATAAGAAATATAAAGAAATTACAGGTGACTGATGCTTGCTACCAGGGGCCACTATGACTCATATAGGACCTTACGAGTCGTAGGAGTGCCTCGCAGCTGAATAGAAAAGTCACCTATATTGCCTAACTATTTCCCACACCAAGCACAAATTCAACACAAAATTTTAACTCATTCAAGCAAATCGGAGAAAAGCAGGATGAAATGATACATATTCAATTCAAAACTAACATTGGTAGTTCAAAATAACCATTATCCCTAAGAGTTAAAATCAATTCTATAGTTCGTCAGTCACACAAAACATAAAATACGTTACAAACTACACTTGACAACCATACCATGCTCCCAAGGATACAATTTCAATACTTAATAAGTCAATCACATCCTACATGTCAAAATCATAGGCAATCACATCCATACCACCAAAAATTCCATTTTGACTACTATTCAGACCCTATGTGAGGACAACAGTACATTCCATACTAAACTTTATAAATCGTACTCACAATCACCCACTCAAGCATCTTGACAATATTAAATTCACAACTCAATTTTTTCAAGACCGATAAACCCTATAGTACAAGTTTAGCTCAAATATGAATATATATGGCATGCTTAAAAAACATTAAACTAAACCCATAGTCATGTAAGGAACAAGTTTGTCAATAAAAATTGAAAGATGTAATTGAAGAGCTTATCAATTAGATTGAGAAGTGAACCAAAGGAGAAAGAGATGATTTTCGTGATGAAACCCTAGAAATTTTAGCCCTCGCCGACTGAAGAGTGACATAGGTAGTCAAGAATTTGGTCGAGAAAATGATGTGGGTGAAGGGGAGGAGTTTTTCGTCGCTTGGTTAGGGTTTAGGACGCATTTGTGGGTTAAATTTTATTTTGACCCCCTTTTATATTAAATTAGGTCAGTGAATAAAAATCTACAGATTGGCGCTACGGGACCCCAACTAGTAGTTGTAAGATGTCCTACGACTCATAGGTCCTGGTCTCATAGAAGACCCAATACTTGTAAAAATTTAGGAATCATACTTGGGCACTACGAACCCCTCTTACGACTCGTAGGGGACCCTATGACTCATAAGGTTGGCTTATAGTGTATGTACCAACATTAGATACTTATTGTTTTCCCTTACAAGGCATAACTACGAGATATAATGAAGACTACGACTCGTAGGCCTGCTCGTAGGAGCTATTCCAAGTCTAATTTTTCCAGATCTTCAGTTCTTCCACTTTTTACCTGCAAATCAAGTCTCAAAGCGTGAAAATCCTTAAAATTATTACAATGGCAGTATTGTCTTCTAATTTAAAACAAACAACAACTACTACTCTATGTCTCAAACAAACTAATAATCATCAAAATGCTTGGGTTGCCTCCCACGAAGCGCCTTGTTTAATGTCGTGGCCCAACTCTGTCATTTTCCTTTGTCAACTATCATCGAGGGTCAACACGTCACTCTTACATTGGATTGGTGAATATGGAATACAACTTCCACATCATTAACCATGAATCGCAGCTGTCCTGAATCCATATCTACTAGTGCTCTTCCAGTGGCTAGAAAAGGTCTCCCCAAAATGATAGGCACCTCAATATCAACTTCGCGGTCAAGGATCACAAAATCTGTCAGAAATATAAACTTATTGACTTTAACAAATACATCTAAAAGTATTCTTTTCAGCTTCTTAATGGTTCGATCTGCCATGAGCAATCTCATTCATGTCGAGGTAGAAGTACGAAGGATAAGCTTTTTGAATAAGGCAAGAGCAATTAAATTGGTGCTTGCTCCTAAGTCACATAATGCTCTTGCAAATTCAATGTCACCTATAGTGCTAGGAATAGTGATTACCCTGGGGTCCGCTCGCTTCAGAGTAAGGCACTTAGTCATGATTGCACTACATTGTTGGAGTTCTCGTGAGAACTCTTGCCTCAAAGTGTATTTCTTGGTGACTAAGTCCTTCATATATTTAGCATATCTAGGAATTTTCTCCAAAGCTTCTAGAAGGGGAATGTTGATAGAGAGTTGCTTCAATATCAAGAGGAAGTGTTTGAACTTTTGCTCCTCTTCCTTCCTCTTGAGCCTTTAAGGGAAAGGAGGAGGAGGTTTTTGGATGGATATCGCTTTGTTATACTCCCTTATTTCTTCTTGTTGCAGCCCACCAACCTTTACATCTTCTCCCTCAACCTCATCTTCACCAACATGACCCTTCTTATTGACTTCATCCACAATAAATGGCATAGGGGGATTTAATTTGCTCTTACCACTCTGCGTCATCAATGCCATGCAATGCCCTTTATTTTTAGGATTTTGAACTATACTGCTTGGTAGGGTACCCTTTTGGCGTTGGTTCAATTGTGTAGAGACTTGCCCAAACCGTTGTTCAAGTTTCTTGAATGCTACCAAGTATGACTCGATTTTTTGGTTCATGCTTGAAATATTTGCAATCATTCCCTTTCGAGTCTCATCTTGGTGGTCGGCTCGTTTTAACAATTTTTCAAACATATCTTCCATCCTAGAATTGCTTGATCCGGCGTCACGATTGTGTGGTGGCATATAAGGACCATTCATGTAGCCTTGTCTTTTTCCCTATTCTACGTCTGCCACTCTCTCTCTCATAATATCTACCCTAGTTATCTCTATACATCCCATCACCGTTAAAGTTCTGACCTTGATTCCTATAACCTTGCTTCCAATAGTCCAGATTGGACCCTTGGGGGTTGTTCCGAAAACCCGCCACTTAGTTTTTTACATAACAAGCATGCTCATCAAGGAATTGATCATCATAAACAAGATTAATTGGGGGTTGGTGAGCTACTGCCTTCACACTAACTTGGTTTTGCTTCAAAACTAAATCCATGTTTGTACGGAGTTGAGCAAGTTGCTCCATGTTCTCTTCACTTACCTTTGCTTGCTCATTATTTGTGGTGACCACATAAGAACTCTTTGTATTACCATACTCACTTTGACCCCATGCTCTGTTGGTCTTCACCACCTGATCCATTCTTTTTGCCACTATCTCGAACAATTGATCGAGAAAAACACCTCCCATGACCATGTTGGCGTAAGCTTTGTATTATCATCAAGTGCTCTATAGAAGGTCTCGACCAAAGCATCATAAAAAATTTTGTGATTAGGGACCATCCTCAAGCATTTGGTTAATCTCTCCCATGTAGTACTTAGAGGCATCCCCAAGCAATTACCCAAAGTTATTAATTTTGTCTTTAAGCTTCAACTTCTTTGACCTTGGGAAATATCTTTCTAGGAACACCCTCTGCAGCTCAACCCAACTCGTGATAGTACCCGGTGGAAGCTCAGACAACAATATAGCTGCATTGCCAGTTAGTGATAGTAGGAACACCCTCAATCAAACAACGTCGATAGAGATATTTTGAGTTCCCATGACACTTTTGCACAAGAAGATGACATTTTTGAGATAATGGTGGGGATCCTCTAATAGTAATCCTGTGAATAGGCCACGATTTTGGAGCATCTGGAGCAATCCACTTGATATCGTGAACATTGCATCTGCCGGTAGATAGGTCAGTACTGTAGAACCGGTAACATCTATCGCCATAGGGTTTAATCGGTATTGATTCCAGCCATAAGCATTTGCATTAAAATCTCTAAGCTATGGCCGATTAACCCTTAGTGGTGGATTCTCCTCTCTTCTTAAGTCTTCCTCATTTGCATGCATATCCTCCTCAACCTCAATACTCCTCATTCACTAGAGCCATCCTTCTTGGTAATCAATGGATCTCCAAATTTAGTGGACCTAAGGGATTGCCTTGGCTCCTTGTGTTGGTCATACAACCTAGTATCCATTGCAAACAAACAAAAAAAACAAAAAAAAAAGAAAAATACAAGAGATTCTAAAAATTAACACTAGAATTAACTAATAGTGAAATCAATTCAAACGTAGTCGTATTCTCCGGTAACGGTGCCATAACTTTTTATAGTGATGGTCACTCTCCAATAAGAAAGCGATCGCTATCAATAATTAACCTAACCAAGGTTAAGGTCAAATCACAAGGAATACATGGCTTGACTACAAGATTTCACTACTAATCATTTCTAGTATCTATGACCTGAATATCTAAAGGGGGGTTGTGATTCAAGAACAACATAAAATAAACACGAATTAAAACACTCAATTTTGGGGACAGCTTAGGAATTCTGTTCCCCATAGGTCGTTGACTCAATTACCCTAGGTAACAGAACTTTGATCGGTGAATTTCATGTAGGATGATAACTTAGACTCTTCCAGCCCTCTTGTGAAGATGAAGGTCAAATTTCACCATGGCTCTTGGTCGACCACCACGGTGTGCCAACTAACTGTAACCTATTGTCCTAGTCAACCTCCCCTTTGTTAGGTTTGGTCGAATAGATAGGAAAACATTAATTAAATCCTATCATCTACTTCCCTTTTCCAATTCATCACTACCTTGGTCGGGATTGTGATAGTAGGTAGGGTTTGGTGTTGGTCACCACTAAACAATATTAATCATGAAGGGAAACAAACAATACATGCAAAAGCCCAATCATATACATGCACAAAACCTAAGTCATCTCAAGTCAACTACCCATGGTTCCCACAACCCCAAGTTATGGGTGTTTAGCTACTCATGGCTAAGAGAAAACACATAAACATGCACATAATAGTCATAGTTGAGAGTTTCACCAATAATAATGGAGAAGACAAGCACCACAAATTGCAAACCCACAAGCTTGATTGATCAACAATGAGTACAAAGCAAGATTTGTAATCTCCAAAATGGGTTTCCCAAAGAGAACATGAATCTACTCTAAAATCCTAAGAAAATCTTCAAAATGTAATGAATAATTCACTATTATTCGAACTCTTCTCCAAAGACCTAACTTAAACTATTTATAGTATTTACAAAAAAAACCCTAGAATCTATGCAGAAAAGATAGTTGGCATTTGATAAGTTTCATAGTTACAACTAATAGGTTGGCCTATGAGTCATAGTTGGGGTCTTGTATCAGGTTCTTGACATCTTAGACTGAACTAGTATAACCTATAGGTATGAGTTGTTACTTGAGCTACGACATATATATTGGTCTCATAGTATTGGTCTTTAATTTTTTAGTCAAACATTTTGGCTCTCTGATTCTTGTTACGAGTCCACCTATACGAGTCATAGTGTGTATTACGACTCCTAGGCTGGACTACTAAAGATGACCTTCACTTGGTTGATTTCTTATTTTTGGTCTCTGATTCCTTCTACGACACACCAACAACTCGTAGTGTGAGCTACAACTCATAGGTGCGTTCGTATGGCCTATGGTTAAGCAAAATCTATAACTTTTCATCAAAATTATGCAAACCTAACTTTTTTGCAAGATTAACACAAAACACATCAAAACACTAATAAGTCGCTCTAAGAACTCACAAAACCCCTTGTTTTAGGCACTAAATGTGTTGTAACTTGATAGCACATCAATAGTATAAATAGTTTAAGTTAAGGTTTTAAGAGAAAAAAATTTTGAGACTATTATTCAAATTAGATTGTAGAGATTCTGGAAAATACTTTTAGAGAGCTTTTTGTAGGGCTTAGTGTAGATACTTAGGGTTTTACTTTAAAGACCCAATTTGTAATTAAACACCATTACTCATGCTTATAATTTCAATATCAAGGTGGTTTTTGTTCTTCTTTTTCTTTAGGTAAATTCTCAATCATGTTTATTCTATTCATTGTTTGTATTTTTGCCCTAGCTATGAGTAGCTAAACCGCCACAACTTAAGGTTGTGGGAACCATGAATGGCTAGCTTCTAATAACCTAGATTATTTGTATTTCTTTGATTGGATATTTGCATGTATTGTCTATTTTTCTTCAGAACGCTTGTTGTTTGGTGGTGGTCAACACCAAACCTCATCTACTGTCATGATCCCGGCTAGGGTAGTGATGAATAGGAAAAGGAGATGGGTGACAAGATTCCATTGATTTGTTCTCATCTAATCAACTAAACCCGACCAATGAGTGGTTGACTAGTACAATGGGTAACACTTAGTTAGCTGAAACAACCCCAAAAAGTGCCCCAAAATGTGCCTCAAATGTGCTCGGAAATGTAATCTCCATATATCTCAAAATCTATGCATGACATCGAATATCTAACTTCATATTCTTGTTCAGGGACTCAAAATTAGGGGGAAAAGGTTCTAACCCCAATTTTAGAGAAAACGATTAGCAATTCTGATTTTCCAAATACAAAATTCCAAAGAGCTTTTCATGCCCCTAGCGTGACACACAAAGGGCACGCACTAGTGTTAAAATTCTGCTAGTTTTGACTCCAGTCCAAGACTTTTAAGTCTTTGGCCTAAGTGTTCCAAACATGAAAATACCTATACTTAACCTTTTTTCACCCTCATATCATTCTAAACATTCCCCAATACTCATTCAAACACTTGCCCAATATTTTATCTCCTAAATTCATGTCTCCAAACTTCTTCCAAATCAAAGGATTTCTTTCAAGATTCAAGCCTCCATTTTCAATCTTCAGCAAGAGTTTCTCCAAAGCTAAGTTATATGGGTTTCTTTCATGGGTTCCTTTCACCAATGATGCCCAAGCTTTCTTTTATTAAAAATTGAATTATTTAAAGGTGATTTGTTCATGGGTCTTGATTAGTATGAAAATCACTGCACACTATGTTTGAGCATATGAAATTATGACTGTTTTACCATGTTTTAAGCTATGAATGTAACATCTATTGAAAGGATTAGTGGAGGGTTTTGATATTTATTGCTTGAGTGTGATACCAAGTATCTATTGAAGCTTCTACATTGAATTCACTAGAGTGATTTCACTCTTGAATTGCATGATTTTACACTAGCACTACACATCCTCTAAGTTTTTGATAAAATATCCGGATGTGGTTTATTAAGGAATTAGAGGTCAAAAGTGTGAGATATGATATGATTGATGTTATAATGATGGAAAGGTCTTGTGCATATGATATATTGTGCATTTTGATTATGATGCCTATGTCTTGTTGTATTGTATCCCTCACACTTAGTTCATTTCGATGTACTAACGCATACTCTTGCCTACATGATGTAACCATGTAGGACCCGATGCCCAAGTTGATCATCCTCCTCCTTCACATGGCTAGTTTGGTAGTACTCATGATATTTGGTGACTCCTCCATTCTGGGGAAGTTTATCTATGTTTCTCATATTATGTGTTGAGATAGCATTCTTTAAGTTCTATTTTGACTATAAGGGTGAGCCTGGTTGCTTTGTCTTGGGCCCCTCTCTTATTTATGTAGTAGAGATATTTGTTTGACATGCTATGTATTTATGATATGAGCTTTGACTCTTTGTCTCTAGATTATGATGTTATGCAAGCTTTCCCCTTAGTCCCTTTGCCCCTATTGTTACTCTTTATGTCTTTAATATGCTTCCATGACCGATGATGTGTAATGATAAGTTAAGAGGCTTGAATGGGGTTCTGTCAGGTTTCTCATTCGCCGTGTCACATCCAGGCACTAGGCTTAGGTCCTAACAAACTTGGTATCAGAACACTAGGTTTATAGGTCCTTGGAGTCCAACATACCACGTTAATTAGAGTCCTATTCATGGTTGTGAAGTGCGCCATGACTATGAATATGTGGCTATGAGGCATTTTAGGAAATGTTTCCGTTATTTATGTTCTAAGTCATGCTATAGAGTTGTGGTAAGTTTTTCTCCCTAACGATTGTTCTTTGCTATACTAGATCATGCCTAACACTCAAGGAAGAAGGGCCCGAACTCCTAAAGAGTAACCTACCAATGGTAAGCTCGGGGATGCTCTCACTACACTTTTGCAAGTTTTGGCCAAGCAAAAAGAAAGGGTCATAAGGCAAAGAGGACCCATTTTGAGGCTAAGTTCCAAAGGGATGGACGATTCCATCTAGGCCAAGGATCTTCTCATGCTACTAATAGGGTGTTTGCCAATGACTTCCCTAGGTCTCAAGGTATTGGTGTTATGGCTCCCATCAATGTGTGTCCTAAATGTGGAAAGAGTCATAGGGGCCTATGTTTGAAGGGTTCTAATGCATGATTTGATTATAGGGAGCTTGGTTACAAAAAGGTGGATTGTCCAAGGAACCATGGCAAAGGCTGGGGTGCAAATGTGGTTCCATTGGGTAGTGGTAGTCATCAAGGTAGTGCCCCAAGGCATAATCGATCTTATGCTCTACATGGGAGAAAAGGGGTTAGTAAGGTTCCCGATGTTGTTATCGGTATGTTGAAAATCTTTGACTTTCATGTATATGCTTTGATTGATTCGGTTGCCACTCTTTTTTTTGTCCCCTCTTTTGTTGTCCAAAAGTTCTATGTTGACCCCAAGTTGTTGCATGAGTCATATGAAGTGTCTACTACTATTGGTGCATCTATTGTTGCTAGGAAAGTTTATAGAAGTTATCTTATTTGTATTTTGCTCAAATTATTGCCTAGTGATCTTGTTGAATTAGACATGGTTGATTTTGATGTCATTCTTTCGATGGATTGGTTGCTATGCTTCTATTGATTGTAGAACCTGTAGGGTAAAATTCCAATTTCCAAATGAACTCGTCCTTGAATAGGAAAGTCAAGATATGGTGGTCAAGTGTAGATTCATCTCTTGTGAGTGTTAGGTATGTGGAGTCTTTACCATCTTGTGAGTGTTAGGTATGTGGAGTCTGTCCCGATTATAAATGAGTTTCTTAATGTCTTCCCAAATGACCTTCCTAGTTTTTCTCCCAAAAGGGAAATAGACTTTGGCATAGACATCCTCCCCGATACTCAACCTATTTCTATTCTCCTTTACCATATGGCCCCGTCGGAGTTTAAGGAGTTGTAGGAACAATTTAGGGAATTGTTGGAGAAGGGATTTATTAGACCTAACCAATCACCTTGGGGTGCTCTAGTGTTGTTTATGAAAAAGAAGGATGGGTCCCTTAGGATGTGTACTAACTACCGACAACTCAATAGGGTCATTATAAAGAATAGGTCTCCTCTTCAAAGAATTGATGATTTGTTTGACCAAATGCAAGGGGCTAGGTATTTCTCTAAGATTGATCTTCGGTCTGGGTATTATCAAGTGAAGGTGAGAGAGTGTGATATTCCCAAAACATCCTTCCGAAATAGATATGGGCAATATGAGTTTGTTGTGATGTCTTTTTGGTTAACTAATGCACCAGCCATCTTTATGGACCTCATGAATTGGGTCTTCGAACCCTACATTGATTCCTTTATTATGGTCTTCATTGATAATATTTTGATCTTTTCACATAGTAGGGAGGAGCATATTGGTCATTTAAGGGTTGTGTTGCAAAGATTGAGAGAGGAGATATTGTATGCCAAGTATGAAAAGTGTGAATTTATTTTAAAAGAGGTTGCATTTTTGGGTCATGTGGTGTCAGGGGATGGTATTAAGTTGGATCCTAAGAAGAATGATGTGATTAGAAATTGGCCTAGACCATTGACCCCATCGGATATTAGGAGCTTCTTTGACCTAGAGGGTTATTATAGAAGGTTTGTGAATGGGTTCTTCTCTATTGCTTCCCCTATGACAAAATTGACTCAAAAGAAGGTTAAGTTTTTGTGGACCAATGAGTACGAGAGGAGCTTCCAAACATTGAAAGACAAGCTTGTGTCTACTCCTACATTGTCATTACCAGAGGGATTTGTTGTGTAATGCGATGCTTCTAGAGGTTGTTTGGGATGTATGCTAATCCAAAATGGTAAGGCGATAGCCTGTGCTTCTAGGCAACTCAAAGTGTATGAAAGTAACTACCCTACCCATGATTTAGAGTTAGCCGCCATTGTGTTTGCATTAAATATTTTGTGTCACTACTTGTATATGTGCAATTTGATATGTGCACTGATCATAAGAGCCTCTAATATGTCTTCACTCAACAAGATCTCAACTTGAGCCAAATGAGATGGTTAGAACTTCATAAAGACTATGATATGAGTGTGTATTATCATCCGGGTAAGGTAAATATTATGGTGGATGCTTTGAGTAGGGTGTCTATGGGTAGGCTAGCTCATGTTGATGGAGGTTATAAGGAAATGGCTAGGGAGGTGCATCCATTGGTAAGATTAGGAGTTAGGTTGGAAGAGGCTGGTGATGATGGTGTTATTGTTGTTGATAGGTCTAAGTCTTCATTGGTGGATGAGGTCATAGAAAAACAAGATCTTGACTCCTCCTTGCTTGAATTAAAGGCCTTGGTGAAAGAGCGCAAAGTAGAGGTTTTCTCCCAAGGGGGAGATGGTGCCCTTAGGTACCAAGGTAGGTCTTATGTGCCTTGTGTTGTTGGTTTGAGGGATAAAATTCTTGATGAGGCCCATAATTCTTCTTATTCTATCTACCCCGATTCCACCAAAATGTATAGAGACTTGAGGAATGTGTATTGGTGTGGAGGCATGAAGACGAACATTGCCAAATTCATTTTCGGTTGCCATAGTTGTCAACAAGTCAAGGCCAAACATCAAAGGTCAATGGGCTAACCCAAGACATTGAGGTTCCTACTTGGAAGTGGGAAGAGTTAAATATGAATTTTGTGGTTGGATTGTCCATCATATCGGATCGTGGGGCACAATTTACTTCACACTTTTGGAGATATTTCCAAAGTTGTCTTGGTACTAGAGTTAAGCTTTCTATGGCCTTCCATCCTCAAAGGATGGCCAAGCTGAGAGGACCATCCAAAACCCTTGAAGATATGCTTAGAGAATGTGTGTTGGAGCTTAAAGGTGGTCGGGATGGCCATCTTTCATTGATTGAGTTTGCATATAACAATAACTATCATTCTAGCATCGGTATGGCTCCTTTTGAGACTCTCTATAGGAGATGTTGTAGATCACTTATTGGTTGGTTTGAGATTGGTGAGGTAGCTTTATTCGGAACAGATCAGGTTGTGGAGGCTCTTGAGAAGGTTAGGTAATTAGAGAAAGGTTGAAGGCGGCTCAAAGTCGCCAAAAGTCCTATGCTGATGTGAGTAGAAAGGATCTTGAATTGCAAGTTGGTGAATGGGTTTACTTGAAGGTGTCACCCAAGAAGGGTGTGGTTCATTCTGGTAAGAAGGGAAAGTTGATCCCAAGATATATGGGTCCTTATAGGATAATGAGGAGAATCTTCATGGTAGCTTATGAGTTGGAATTGCCTAGTGAGATGGATTTGGTTCATCTGGTGTTTCATGTATCTATGTTGAGGAAATGTGTGGGTGATCCGAATGCTATCGTGCCTCTTAATGTTATGGGTATGGTTGAAGATAATTTGACATATGAGGAGATTCCAGTTCAGATTTTGGATAGGCAAGTGAAGAGGTGAGAAACAAAGAGGTGGATTCCGTTAAAGTCCTTTGGAGGAATCAACAAGTTGAAAGTGCTGGATAGGCAAGTGAAGAGATTGAGAAACAAAGAGGTGGATTCCGTTAAAGTCCTTTGGAGGAATCAACAAGTTGAAAGTGCTACTTGGGAGGCCGAAGCGGACATGAAAAAGCAATATCCTCACCTTTTTCAGTCCACTCAAGCCTAAGGAATTGATCTAAGTCCTTTATATGATCTCAAGTCTTAAGTTCAGCCTTCATGTCATTGCATATGTTCATGTGTAAATTGACAAGTTCATGATGATTTTACACCTCTGATGAGATTTTTGAAATAATGTTAAAGTGCACTATTGCATCTCGATGTGGGCTAAAATTGCCATGTTTGTGTCTCTCATATACATTTCTTTAATGTTCGGGGACAAATGTTCCCAAGGGGGAGATATTATAATGACCCCAAAAAAAGTGCTCGAAAATGTGCCTCGGAAGTTCCTAGAATTGTAATTTCCATATATCTTAAAATCTGTGCGCGATATCAAAAATTCAACTTCATATTCTTGATCGGAGGGTAATTTTGAGTAGGGAATAGGTCTAATCCCTATTTTAGAGCAATGGAATAACAAAATTAAAATTTCCAAAATTTCAATTTCTAGAATTGGTCCGTGACAATGCCATGATGCGCAGCTGTAGCGAACATGTGTAAACTTGGTCTCCACGACAAGCTCACAATATGGAACTATATAAATTCTACCCAGTTATTTTTCTTGCAGTCCAAGACTTAAAAGTCTTGGGCATAAGTGTCCCCAAACGTGAATATACCTATACTTAGCCATTATTCACCCTCATATCATTCTAAACATTCCCTAATACTCCTTCAAACAATTATCCAAATATTTTACCCCTAAATTTAAATGTAAAACCCTCTTCCAG